>JAQIUQ010005034.1:2500-248114 GCA_030378365.1 Hybognathus amarus | reverse complement strand
ACCAAAGAGACCAGGTGTAATCAAGTGGAAAATGGAACCACTTTAAAATAGTGCACTCTGATGGACCTAGAGGGCTGAAATCTGAAGAAACACTGAAGAACACCCGACAAGTCAAGACTAGGGTATGGGTCGCACAGGTATTTACTTCAAATGGGATATACAATGTCACACTATAGAATTAGTATTTAGTTTGTAACTTTGAACTTAAATTGTTTGCACCATTTCTTCTTATTCTAGACATATTGAACCCAGTTTATGTGTATGAGCTTCTCTCATTCTAAAAGACTGGAGAACCCTTGTGGCAGCGCTCCCCATCTTGAGGTGGAGGCGTCCATGGAGACTGAAGTGCCGGTCAAGGAGAGATGGGTGCGTCGAGGAACACAGAGCGCTCCGGGATCCGGTATCTCTCCGACAGTGTCAGCCCTAGATGCTCTCTCAGCAAATGGTCTGCCCAATGGCATCTGCAGTAGATTTCACGGCGCAAAGACCCAAGGGGGGCAAAGAAGATGAGACCCGCGCTCACCGGCTTCTCTCTTTCAAGGGGGGAGCGACAGAACCTCTGTCTTTCGCACCGTCCACCACGGAAAATGCTGCAGAGACAGAGGAATCTGCATCCGGGCCTGAGCGAAGGGGGTGTTCCAGGAATTTCGCGAACTCTCTTTGTGAAAACTCAGGACACAAAGGGCCCGCTTCTAAAGGAAGCATCCATTCAGTCAGTCCCCGCGTGCAGGCTGCGCAGGCGCCTCCCAACTCGAGGCCGTGGACTGGCAAGAGTAGGTGAACTGATGATCTCACGGACAGCGGGGGGTGGGGGGGAGGTCCACAGAGCGATGACCAATCCTGGCAGTCCGACTCCAGTAAAGAGCAGTTGGCCTCCTCGGCAGATCCATCAGGCTCGCCGTCAGCGATGATGGAAGCAGCGGCAGACGGCTGCCGTCGGTCCGTCCGGTGAGCCAGCTCTGAGTGAAGCTGGCGAAGCTGGCAGGTGAACCTGCAAAGCTCTCGCCGGGCTAGAAGGCTCAAGGCTCAGGGACGGTGCTTTTTGCGGCACAGTACTGTAGCGGGTGGAGAGGAGCACTCAGAAGAACAAGGAGACCTGAACCAGGCAAGCCCCAGAGTCACCATAGGCAACAGCTCGCAGTGAGGGCTCAAGGTGCTCATCGCATGCAGAGCGCCGCCCGTCCTGCAGCTCTCTTGTGGAGACCTGAACTACGAGAGTAGACGGGTAGCCCACAGGCCTTGGAGGACAGGTGCTGAGCAATTTGCCCCGAGGAGGCGCTTCCAGGAGGCGCTTCCAGGAGGCGCTCTGAGGACACAATTGCATCGCAACAGAGCGGCTCCACCGGGGCATCGTAGTGTACCCACGGGCAGCCGCTCACATCCAGGGGAGGAAAGGCGGAGAAAGCTGAAGAAAGTTCACGGGGAGGTCAAAAGGAGCCTTCCATGACTCCCACAGCTCCCCATGCAGTTCCGCGAGAAAGGGAACGGCAGCTTGGCTGTGGCCGCTCAGGGTGGTAGCTGCACCCAAAACTCCAATCATCCAACCGCTGAGTGCTCGGGGGCAGGGAGGAGGGTTCCACTCTAGCCCGATGCTCACAGCGGCCCGGGACAGCGTGGCCGCTTCATTCGGCACCCGTGTGGGAACTGACACGGGCACACACTGGGAGTCCCGAGGGGAGGCAACTGCAGCAGCATGACCCACTTTCAGAATGACTCATGCCCCACCTCTGTGCTGCCGCTGACCGACATAGAGTCATCTTCTGGAGCGCCGAATGAAAACACGCGGTGACGTGCACTTTCGGAGCTGTTGGGGCTGGCAACGGCTAGCGAACCGACATCAACACAGGCTGCCCCTGGCAGACAACTTAAAGGTTCTGAAGAAGCACTACATGAGCCTATTCGAAGCATCGGCAATCGCAGCACATAGCGTGGAAAGGTAAACGACTCATCGGGTCGCAACGCTTCCCACGTACAGACAAGGACAGGAAAGGTTCAGTAGACTTTCTGCTTCAATGAATGGTTAATGTTAATGTGTAATGAGCACAAAACTGCTCTTTGTAAATAATTGGCATCTGTTCTGGGAGCCACCTCAAGGCTGAATCCGGGCAGACGGAACTCACCCCAGCAGAATCGGCAGTCGGCTAGCTCTGGTCGCAGACAACATCTCCTAGCACGCTCACGCACCGAGTATGACTGGTAGTCAAGTCCAAATTGCAGCCTCTGTTGTCCAAACTTAACTAATATGCATAGTGTGGAGCGTTACATAGAAACTGTGTCCATTCTCGTTTAGTGAAGCCGAACAATAAATCTAGTGCAGGATTTAGCAAAAATCTTATTATAATTAAACCAGAAAATCTAAATATCAGTGAACAAAAACAATTTTTAAAGCTAGGTCTTCTAAACATTAGATCGTGCACACCTAAAACAGTTATTGTAAATGAAATGGTCACAGATAATAATTTTTATTTCTGCCTTACTGAAACCTGGCTAAACCAATGAGATTTTGGCTCAAATGAATCAGTTGACTCAGGATACTGTTACAGCAAGCATGAGCCCGTCTCATATCGGTCGCGCGGTGTTGCAATCTATAAAGATATTTTTAATGTTACTCAGGTAGGGCTATAAGTTTAATTCTTTTGAAGTACTTGTGCTAAATGTTACGCTGTTAGATGTAAGCAAGAAATCCATATCATCTCTAGCCTTGGCTACTGCAGGATATAGACCTTCGTAGGGCCACACGCTGGAATTCCTGAAAGGCAGTTCCTGCAGACTTTCTTGGATCTATTGGTGAATGTCCAGTAAGCAATAATTGTTGGAGATTTTAACATACACGTAGATAATACAAATGATGCTTTAGGGGCTGCGTTTACAGACTTATTAAACTCCTTTGGTAAGTCAAACAAAACGTCAGTGGTCCCAATCATTCGTTGTGTAAATCATACATGATATTTAATTATATCATATGGAACCAGTCCAACTGATAGATAAACATATATAGCTGCAAAGCGATGATGTCACTGATCATTACATGGTGACTTGCATAGACGTACTGCTCAAATATGTCATGTTGCTGCCGCGTTATAGACTAGGGGCAGAACAATCCTTCCAACCACTATAGATAGATTCTCAAATAGCTCACCCCATCGATCTGAAGCTGCTGAAGTGAACCCAAACAAACTGATCAATTAGATGAAATGACTAGCAGTTTGAGCACCATTTTCACTAGTACATTAGATATTGTTGCACCAATTAGATTAAAAAAAGGATTACAGAGAAAACGTAAAGCACCCTGGTACAACAGCTAGATACGCATGCTATCAAGAGAGAAGCTCGCATCTCGAAGAGTGGGCAAATGTAAACAAACGAATTTAGAGGTCTTTAGAATCGTGTGTAAGAACAGCATGTCACGTTACAAAAAGGCTGAACAACTGCCGGGGCTGAGCATCTCCTCCCCGCAACTGAACAGAAAATAACCAAAATAATCCCAAGGTTTTTATTTAACACCGTGGCTAGACGGAACAAATAAAAAGCAGAGATCATCGCCCAGAGCAAAATATACCGTGACAGTCTGAGCAGTAAGTCATCTCCACGAAATGTAGACTCTCAATGAGAAAATAGAAAGCATCCAAACCGCAATCATATAACGTACAATCCTCTGATGGTGTCTTATGATTCAGCCCTCAGTTATGGCCCCTTGAGAACAACTACACCGCTTTACAACGATAGGACAGGAAGAGCTAAATAAACGTAATTCATTGACATCTAAACCAACAACATGTTTATTAGATCCAATTTGACCCACTAAAAACTACTGAAGTAACTGTCACCTGCAGTGGAAGTAGCCTCTTCTCAATATTATTAGCTCGTCTTTATCTTAAGCTCATGTTCCAAAAATATTTCAAGCTGGGCAGTAATGTAAACCTTCTCATTAAGAAACCGCAATTAGATCCAAATAACTTAGCACATTGCAGACACCATTTCAATATCTTCCATTTATGTCAAAAATGCTAGAAAAAGTTGTGTCCGCTCAATTGTGCTCCGCTCTCTTCTCCGCAAGAAACCACATCATGTGAAAAAGCTCAGTTCAGCACGATTGCAGACCGCAGTCATAGTACACGAAACTGCGCCAGCTAAACTCCACAAACTGATCTCACTTTTAGCTTCTGACCAAAGGCTGAATCTCACCACAGTGAGCCCAACTTGTCATCTCAGCGCTGTGTTCTCGACACTATAGATCATAAAATACTCTGGGTTCGATGCACAACAATAACTACACTCGGTGTTCAGGGAGCAGGCATCAAGCTGGAATAGATCGTCAGCCTATCGGACTCGTGCTCATTTGTTTCAGTTCAAACGGGGAAAAATCAAAGATAACGCCAGAAGACGCATGGTGAGGTACCGCAAGGATTTGTTTCAGGCCCGCTGCTATTCTACACATGCATATGCTGCCACTTGGTAACATTATAAGAGAAACATGTGAAATCAAACTTCCACTGCTTATGCTCACTACACCATAACTACACATTCATTACGACCATGACCGAAAACACCAACCCCATCTAAATTGTACAGAGTGTCTCGAAGATATAAAAATGCTGGATTACGCCTAATTTCCTGCTATTAAAGTTCCATGATATAAGACGGAGGTATCACTCATATGGGTCCAAAAAAAAAAAACCACTCACAAAACCTCTAACAATACAGCTTTAATATAGATGGATGTCCCGCTTACTTTATCCTGCTACAGCAAAAAGACCTGGGTGTTATACTGATGACCGCAACTTGTCTTTCGAAAATCATATTTCATATGTTACAAGAACAGCCTTTTTCCACCTTAGAAACATTGCTAAGCTACGTAACATGCTATCTGTTTCTGATGCAGAAAAGTTAGTTCATGCATTTATGACCTCGAGACTAGATTACTGTAATGCTTTATTAGCCGGTTTGTCCTGCATCCTCAATAAACAAGCTAACAGTTAGTCCAAAATGCAGCCGCTAGAGCTCTTACTAGGTCAAGAAAATACGAATCATAATATCTATTTTTATCTCATCTACACTGGTTACCTATTAAGTTCCGCATCAACTACAAAATACTGCACTATGACCTATAAAGCCTGAAACGGTTTAAGCTCTCAATGTACTTAACGGACCTTCTTTCGCCTGACAATTGACCCTTGCGCTCCTTAAGACTCACTGAAATTCAAGGCTTCTGGTCATTCCAGGATATCTAAGTCCACTGAAAGGAGGGAGGGCGTTCTCACATTTAGCTCCAAAACTCTGGAATAGCCTTCCCGAGACGGTTCCGAGGCTCTGACTCGCTGACACAGTTTCAAAACTAAGACTAAAGACGCATTCTTCAGTCAAAGCATTCACATAACGCTTACCTTTTAGTCCTCTGTTATGCCAGACAGAACCGTTTGCCGCTGAAACTGCTTAACGCACCAGCGGGGCTCGACAGCCTTTTAGACAAACGGTTCGACACGTTCGGCGCGTATGGTTGGGTTGCGGAGAGTTTGTGAGATAGTGATTTTCTAACACTGACTCCTGTATAATGGAAATCATTCTGAACATCAGCTATGCTAATTATCTCCCATCTGCCTTTCTGCTGTTATCTCGGGACGGTTGTCCCGAGAAAAATGGCGTTTGTCAGGTCCAGTTTGTATCCAGCCTCTCACGGGGATCTCAGATGCCCCAACGCCTGTGAAGAGACGACTCAACGCTGGCGATATGTTATGGCTCCATATTATATATGAACAATATTTATATTTAATATTTATATATAAACAATATGAATGTAAGCCAGAGGAGAACTGGCCCCGACTGAGCCTGGGTTCTCCCAAGGTTTTTTTCTCCATCCAATCTGATGGAGTTTTGGTTCCTTGCCACTGTCGCCTTGCTTTGCCTTGCTTTTGGCTTGCTTAGTCGGGTTTTTACCATTTAACAATATTACTTATCTGTGTTGTACTTCTGTCATGTTATCACTGTGAAGCTGCTTTGATACAATCTGTATTGTGAAAAGCGCTATATAAATAAATGTGACTTGACTTGACTTGACACGCGGGACCTCCGTAGAAGAACCCGCCTGAATCACCGCGGCACTTGCATCAGTGGCTGCAGGGTTGCAACACTGGATAGAGGCGGCGGGTCCAGGACGTGTTGTCAGTCATTCACACCGTCACCCTCAAGTCACCCTGTCCACCAGCCGAAGTACCACCTCTTGTGGAGGAAGTAGATCGGGGTGTGGATGCGGGAACTCTCAGCGGCGGATACGTTATGCAATTCCACAGACCCATGGCAATCTTTGCCATTGGCTCGTTTTTTAATACTCAAAGATGACTGGCTTTCTCACAGCGAAAAGCTCCATTACTCCCGCTCATCCGACGTAACTCGGAGTGACTACTAAAGGGAACTGGCCTTCAGAGGTTAATAGCAAAACCCAACAAGTCGATCATTGTAATGTGTGACTACAACCCCTTCACACACAGGCAATATGAAGAATAAAAATAAATCATTTTAGAAGAAAGTTACATATAGCACCTATATATATATATATATATATATATATGTGCTATATGTAACTTTTCTTCTAAATGATTTATATATATATATATATATATATATATATATACAGGAATATATATTCAAATAAGAATCAGGAATGAATAAATATTTAGAAATATGTATAAAATAAATACATTTAGTAAATAAATACATTTTAAAATAATCATTTTATAAATACACATTTATTTAATTATCTTTTTGTCGATAGGCGAAATGCGAATCGATTTATAGACGCTAAAACGAATTAACATCTTAAAATGTAAATGAGTGTGAAGATCAAACATTATAATATTACAGAATCCCTATGAATGAAGTCTGTTCTGTCCAATATTTGTTGTAATTCAATCGGCTCTGCCATTTTATTCTTACTGATAGCTTCTTTTATAACTATTTGGTAAATATGCTGGTGAATAGTGAATATGTCTCTAGTAAATACTTTTAGTCCATACATGGGGTTACATTTCAGCTAAATGTAGCAATGCAATGTTCAAATATTCAATAGTGTGTAAATTGCAACTTGGTGCTAAAGGTCTGAAAGAATCTTTTCAAAAGTATTTCTTAAAACAGAGGCTTCCATGTATTGTTGAATTAAATTAACAAATTAACTTTTAAGATTTATATTAATAGATGAATTAGCAGTGATATAACATAAAGCCATATTGCTGTTATCTTTAAACACCCAAACACACTCATGGATACTTCAGTGCTGCTGTCTCATGTGTATGTCTCTTCTTTTAGATTCCTCTTCTAAATTACTTCAACTAGTTAACTCTCCTATGGCACCCTCTGTTAATGGGGTTAGCAGCAAGGATAGCAAGACCTTGCTTCCATTAATTAAATGGACTTAACCCTCACTGAAATGCATTGAGATACAAAGCAGAGTGTTGAAGTTTAGAGTTAGTTTTCTGAACCCCATCAAGCTTAAGATAACCCTTTTAAATTAAAGTAGGGCAGTGTCTGCATGGACCATAAAATCTTTTAAGTTCGCAACTCTTATGCAGACCCTGGTGGGAAACTTAAAAGGATAGTTCACCAATAAATTTAAATTCTGTACCATCACCACCCTAAAAATAATAAAAAAATAGAATGTATTGTTATTTTTTTACATATCCTTCTTTGTTCCACAAAAACTATATACAGGTTTGGCAAAAAGGATGTGAAAATATGTTCACATTTTATACTATTGTCCAGTGCCCTTGGTGAATTTTGAGGATTTTGTGCATTATGTAAAACTGCAAATCATGAAAATATTTGCAAAACGGATACTATTTTGTATTAACAGTAGTGTAAGTTGTTACACACAAAATCTGGTAATTATATCAAATTCTTGTCTTCATTTTCAGAGCCCCATATCACATAAAAATGTAAGAATGGAGCAGAAATTGCATACATTATCATAATTAAGAAGCTATCAGCGGCCATTGAGGATGAAGGTCATTAACAGCTGGTTAAAATTACAGTTCATTACAGTTAAGCCAACATATGACTTAGTCCACTGGATTCAGCACTGAAGCCCATTAAATTTGGATGGATCCGAAAAAAGCCATAGGGATGAGTCACCGTGTACTCATATTCCCTCTACTGAAATTAGTTAATTGTTTTATTTTTAGATAAAATAAAACAGATATTTTATATATTGGATTCTTTTTTCTAGTCCTATATGGAATTTTACATGAAACAAAGAATTATATTTTTTCTATTTGCACAAATGTTGTAAACAATGCTTTTTTAGTTTTTTTTCTATTGGTGCAATATAAATAAAAACAAAATCAACATTAATTAATCATTTTAACTGTAGTCTACTTTAACCGCCAAACCAAAATACATGAATTTTCCAGAAACTGGTTTGATGGCAAAATAATAATGAAGAGTGTTCATTTGGTTGGAAGGACTAAACGGTCATCAATGATAAATATAAAGCCATGTTACTTCTGAACTGCTGCTGAGAACATATGCCCTCATTTAGAAGTAATGAGTGAGAGAGAAAGCTAAAGGAGAACACTCTCTCTGTCCTTTCCCTCAAAGGGAGTAGGACACTGAGTGTGTTTCTCTGTCAGTGGAGGTAAAGCATTACAGATAGAATCAGACAGGCTAGCTGTCCTTGTTGCCCAGACTTGAGCCTGCAGTGGCATACACATGCCTGTTCCCACTGCAGACTGTGTGTTTCTGTATGTGTGTGAGGTGCTGTCAGAACATGCGTCACTATCTGTAGTGCCGTGTGTGTGTGTGCAGGTGCAGCTTCTATCCTGGGAACAAAGAATATGCTAAGTTGTGATGGACCCAACCTACACAAGGATGAACACTAAGCCATTGGAATATTCACATTTCAAGCACTGTCATCCATTCTTTAAAAGTGACATTTCTGGCTCAAGAGAGCTCAAGGTGAACATCTTCTATTATAATTTCTTCTTCTCTCAGTTCACCCTACAATGAATTTAAACTCACCTTTATCACACTGAAACATATAGAATTGTGCCAAGTGCCAGGGTCCCTGGGGCTCCAAGACCCTCTGACACCATGTATGTAACTAATCCAGCCTCCGGAGCTGAAACAGAGATGGCAATGCTGGTATGGGGAAAGAAAGAAAAAGAATGAGAACAGATTCGAAAAATGTTCTTACACTCATCCTCAAGGTGAGGTGATTTTCTCTTTTCTTTTGTTTACTTTCTTTTACCTTTTTCTCCTCTGTTTGGAGCCGAGGGGTTTACCTCCAACGATTTCTGCTCCCTACTGGAACCTCATTGATTTCTCTCTTCAGCACCAAAACACAGATGTGCAGCTATAGAAAGAAGCATTCGAGCTGGACAGAAAAGCAATCCCACCCCTAAGGATGTTCCTCCTCAGCAGTGGGGCTCAGGCCATTTTTCCAGGGTGGCCAGGCAGGGGCTCAGCAACTGAGTCTGGCACAGACTCATAAACTAAAGGGTTATTCAGAACACCATACTGATACCGTGTTTGACCCACTTTGGCCTCCAGAACTGCTTTAATTCTACGTCACATTGGTTCAACAAGGTGCTGAAAGCATTCTTTAGAAATAACCTGGCCCATATTGATAGGATAGCATCTATCATCTATGATAGAGTCGATGGAGATTTGTGGGATGCACGTCGCAGGCATGATGCTCCCATTACACCTCATCCCAAAGATGAGATCTGGTGACTGTGGTGGCCATTTTAGGACAGTGAACTCATTGTCATGTTCAAGAAACCAATTTGAAATGATTACAAGCTTTGTGACATGGTGCATTATCCTGCTGGGAAGTAGCCATCAGAGGATGGGTACATGGTGGCCATATAGCGATGGACATGGTCAGAAACAATGCTCAGGTAGGCTGTGGCATTTAAACGATGCCCAGTTGGCACTAAGGGGCCTAAAGTGTGCCAAGAAAACATCCCCCACACCATTAAACCCCCACCAGCAGCCTGCACAGTGGTAACAAGGCATGATGGATCCATGTTCTCATTCTGTTTACGCCAAATTCTGACTCTACCATCTGAATGTCTCAACAGAAATCGAGACTCATCAGACCAGGCAACATTTTTCCAGTCTTCAACTGTCCAATTTTGGTGAGCTCTTGCAAATGTAGCCTCTTTTTCCTATTTGTAGTGGAGATGAGTGGTACCTGGTGGGGTCTTCTGCTATTGTAACCTATCTGCCTCAAGGTTGTGTGTTGTGGCTTCACAAATGCTTTGCTGCATACCCTTGGTTAAGCAAGTGTTTAGTAATTGCTCTTCTATCAGCTTGAATCAGTTGGCCCATTTCTTCTGACCTCTTGCATCAACAAGGCATTTTTGCACAGGACTGCCGCATACTGGATGTTTTTCCCTTTTCACACCATTCTTTGAAACCTGAAAATGGTTGTGCGTGAAAATCCCAGTAACTGAGCAGATTGTGAAATACTCAGAACCGGCCCGTCTGGCACCAACAACCATTCCACGCTCAAAATTGCTTAAATCATCTTTCTTTCCCATTCTGACATTCAGTTTGGAGTTCAGGAGATTGTTTTGATCAGGACCACACCCCTAAATGCACTGAAGCAACAGCCACAATTCGGTGCACTGAAGTGGTGAACCCGTAGGGATATTTTTAACTGGTTCGCTCCTGGGACCCTCCACAGAGGGGAAGACATCCCAGCACCACTACGTTTCCGGACGAACACTGAAATGTGAGCTCGTTGAAAACCTCTGCACCCCAGGGACATGCATGGCAGGTCAAGGCCCCCTGGGGCACAGAAGGCAAATGGTCACCATATAATAAGTTGTTGACAACTTCCCCCTGAAGGGGACAGGGCCTACTTCCCCAGAGCCTTCTTGGAGATAATAGCAGTCCTCTGATCTGTTTTAACCCGTGACCTGTGTTTAAGAGTCGCCAACCTGACCCCATTCTTTCTGTGGTAAGGGGGTGCTGGGTGGCGATGCTCTGTTTTTGTGTGGCACAGTGTAAGGATCTGGCAGATGTTTGGGGGTGTTCCCGCTCAGCAGTCTTCAGACCTGAGAGCGCGGGGAGAAGTTTCTGGAATGCCACTACCTGTTTACTAGCCTCCTGAAACCTCTCGAAGACTGTGTTGACAGCGTAGCCGAAGAGCAGGAGGGGACAGTGGAGCATCCATCGAAAACTCTTATCTTTCTCTTAAGAGTGCAACTCTCTCACTGCGTCCAGGTCTCACTGATCATCCTTATCCAGTAAATCCTTAGACAGACAGTTTGGTTGGTGTATGGCCCTTGCCTGGTCACTCTCGATTACCCTGTTCAACAAATACTGCATTTGGATCCTCAACCTTTGTGTCTCAGAGCAGTACATGACCGATAGTAAGGAGGGAAGGAGGTACCCAGAGAGCCAAAGAGATGGAGGGCTGAGTCACAGCCAGAGGCCCGGAAGTCCACTGCAGAACCAGGATGAAGAGTGACCAGGGTGTCCAGTGAAGCCAAAGCAATGTCAGACCATGGTGAGGCTGAGGGAGACAAAGCTGAGGTGAAACAAATGGGCTGACAGCCAATGTGGAGTCATGGGCCTGGAGGCCTGAAGTCAAGCCAAAGGGATCCGAACCGATAGAGCTTGGCTGGAGAGGAGACCTGAGGCGGAGCTGGAGAGGTAGTGGGAGTCTTTGGTGGAGTGGAGGCCAGGAGCTGCACAACACCAGCAGAGCCGAATGAGTCTGGGGACTGGACTGAGCCAGTTGTGATGATGGGGAGAATGGGGTGGGCAGGTGACGGGGTGGGAGTCGAAAATCTAAAGATTTAGATGACTGGACAGGACCAGCCATGATGATGAGGACAGCGGAACAGGTAGGAGACAGGATGGGACTGTGTCGTCTAATGTCGTCACAAGGCAATGTCTTTGTGTTTAAGTTGTATTTAAAGGATTAGTTCACCTCAAAATTAAAATTGTGATAATTTACTCACCCCAATGCCATCCAAGATGTTCATGTCTTTCCTTCTCTCTCACTCGAAAAGAAATTAAGTTTTTTGAGGAAAACATTTCAGGATTTTCTCCACACAATGGACTTCAAAGGTAACTAAATTGATGAAGTCCAAATCAATGCAGTTTCAAAGAGTTTGAAAGTGATTCAAAGGGATCTGCATGATCCCAGCTGAGGAGTAGGGTCTATTGAAACGATCGGTAATTTTCTAAAAAAATTATAAAAATGTATATACTTTTTAACCACAATTGTTCATCTTGTGCTAGTCTGTGACGCGCCAGGAATTACGTAATTATGTTGGAAAGGTCACCTGGACGTACGTGAAGTACCGCAACATTGTTTACAAGCGTGGTGAAGGTGGATCGTTCAAGTTTTATTGTAATTGACATATCTACGTCTTTATGTCAGTTTATTGTTTAAAATGATCCTTTTTGTGTGCGTATCCTGAATGTTTAAAACAATGGGGCAGTTTATCGTCCAGTGTGACCTTTCCAAAGTGATTACGAAATGCCTGGCGGTGTCGCAGACCGGCACAAGACAAACAATTGTGGTTAAAAAGTATATTCTTTTTTATTTTTATTTTTATGACATATCGCTTCGCTAATATAAGACTCTATCCTCAGCTGTGATCGTGCAGAGGCATTTGAAGCTCTTCAAAGCCCTTTGAAACTAAATAAACAAAAACACGCCTGTCACGGAACAGCTACAGTGGCGTAGAACGTGAGAGCGTGTAGTTCGTGAAAGAGCTTTTGATGCGCGAGTTCGATTTTCGCCTTTTGCCGAACATATATGTAAAAAGTATAAACTAACATGAAGGTCTCTAGCATTACATTTTGCCAATGAACTAAAATCGAAACCATGATATGGCTTTTTGCCTTCATAAAACAGCACAAGACTTTAAGAATAGGCATTCTGTTTGTGCTCGGTGATTTAAAGAAAGTGTGCACTTTGCTCACGCGATCAGTATGGTTATCTGGTGTTTTCTCCTAACTAAAAGCTCAAGGGTTTATTTCTTGTCCTTATGTAGAAATAAGGACAAAAGTATAATATTGTCACAAAATTATAGTGTAATATAGACTTTTTTAGTCTAAAAAAGTAAAAATATACTTAAAATACTAAAATATACTTAAAATTCGATTGAACACGGAGCAGTTTTTCCTGGGAGTGAGACTGGAAAACCTGTAGTGGACGAAAATTGGAGTGATAACAGAACGCTTAGAGTGCAGAGAGGAATGTGCTTTAACTCCAGTCCTGGTTTTGCATCCCATCGCCGTTAGGAGCTCAACATCTGTCTTGCAAGCACTGGCCGCTCTAGATTAGAGGATATTTTAAAGGTGCCATCTGGATTTCTAATTCAAAAAATATTCCATATTCCATAACAGATGGGGGCAGTATACCTCCAGATATTGAAGTTGTGCCGTGGCCACACTCTTGCGTCTTCAAACAACACAAGCGAGTACTGTTTTGCTCTTTCTCACTGCATATTATTCAAATCAGTTAGACACGATAGTAAAGGGTTGGAAGACCGCAGTTTCACGTGGAGCATTTGGATATTTTTAGAGATCAGAGACTCAATGAACAACATCTCAACACTAAATGATGAAGACCGTCTCATAGAGCGCCTGTCCCAAAAACAAGCTGGTGCATTTCGAATCAATATGGGTGGGAAAATAAAACCCTGGGCTATTATTTGAAGTTTACGGTATTGCGTTTTGTTCATATTACACTTTTTATTGTTAGTTTGAATTAATTTGACAGACAGCATTCACTAATGTTGATCAAGCTAGTGCCACTCAGAGCTGCCAACTCTCACGAATTCACCGTGAGACACACGCAATTGACACTTAGCAAGCAGGTTAGTTAAGCTCTCAGATTCTGTCAATTTTATTACGTAATTCAAACTATAAATACCGTTTTGGCGCTTGTACATGTTACACCACAGATCCCTAGCGCACATGAACCGACTCATCTCTACTAGCTGATGGTAAAAGAACATGAACACTGTTGAAAGATACAGTATGCTACAACTTACCAAAATGTATTCCTCATGCATGTCGACCAATCGTTTTTTGAAGCTCTTCCCTGAACGGAAATGTAGTAATCGGCTGTATTTCCACACGACTGACTTCAGGTTCAAAGTACACACACACATAAGACGCGCCACTTACTCGTCTATTGCAGTGTGCGGCTGGTGTTTATGTTGCCCGCCGCATACCGCCTCCCATGGCCGAAACTGGTATTACGACATCTGACGGGCCGGGGCTAGTAATTTAGCATGCTAATTTAGGTTTATATCTCGGCAGCACTATAACTTTTCAGTTTTTTAATGACATCATTGCACTTATTTCTTCTCATTCTTTTGATGCGTGTAGCTCATTTTCTGTATATTTTTACCTCAATTACTACAGATGGCACCTTTAACTAATTTGCGGTAAAACTGAGTCGATCACGAGTGGCTCAACTGGTGGATCTATAGATAAACTTATCTTCCAGGTATTTTGCCGTCTGGCTTAAAACTTTAGCGCTGAGAAATCAGTGGTGTGGCGTGAGAGTGTGAGAATTGGCTTAACTTGCGTGAGTCTCACGCTGCAATGCATGAGAGTTGGCAGCCCTGGTGTCACACAATGTTCATAAAGTTCTCCCGTTCACAGTAACCCGGGTTGTCTCATTCAAAACAGCCAGCTGTTGCTGTCAGCGAGCCACCGCACACGATGAATACTCATATGAGTCAGGCTGCGAATGTAAGTTACTCTGCGTGCCCACACTTACTAATAAACGTCTCGCCTCTGGTTACACCTTGCAGATTTTTTCTAAAATAGGTATTCATTGAAGGTTTGCCTTATAATCAGGTGCGCCTTATAGTGAGGAAATACGGAAGTCTCTGATCAGAGCCAGATGACAAAGAGACTCCGGCAGAATGAAATAAAAAAATGAGAATGGACCAGGACGTCTCGGTATGGTTATTTGATACATTTATTTATATAGAGTTGTAATTGGTGTCCCCTTTGCAATTATGGATGTGCAAAACACACACACACACACACACACACACTGTTATGTAAATTAAAGTTACAGCTTTTCTATCGCGTTTGTCTGCGCTAGTTGCAATATATGATTTAGAAATAATATTTTTCTGCTCGTCTGGCACTTTGCAACAACACAGTATTGTTTTGGAGCGACTTGCAGCATGTCTCCTCTAAAAACCACACACGTTTACGCTTTTATGTGGCGTGAGAGTCGCATACCACCTGAAATCCGATTGTTCAGACTGAGGCATATGTCCTGGTATTTGAATAGGATTTCAAACCACATATGGATGTAGCTTGAAACGGTTGTCATGTGCTTTTTGGGCTGACAAAAAGTCCTTTGCTATATGATTTCTCACCTACCACAGTTTTTTTTTCTGTTTTTTTTTTTTTTAACGATGTGTTCAGTAGTACATAAACACTTGCAGTCCATATATCCATACAGTATATGCTGCTGTTTACATCCGAGTTCCTCCATAATGGCCGCTCATCTGGGTTACCGCCTAGAATGTGACGTTGGTGAAAACCCTCTATAGTAACTCCCCACAGCACTCTCCAAAACTTAATATTTGTGGATATCTCCAGAGAAACCTTTCCTATGGCCACTCGTGTGCCTTTTTTTCAGACTGTATCTCTTTGTCTGTCTCTTCCCTCCTTCTCACTTCATACATTGGGCCTGTAACAGTCCAGCATGGAGGGAATGCTTGCAGCGAGAATGACAAATAGCTGGAGTTGAGTTCATCCTCAGACAGCTCTTCTCTTCTAAGCTAACAACAGCAAAAGAAATTGAACGATGTGATAACTCAACAGAATAAAAGAACAAAGCAGTACGTGTCCTCGGAGTCTTTGCCTGTTTCTAAGTTTATCCCCTTATATTGTGATTCACTCTTGAGTGACATGTATGAATGGCAGTGACAAAAAGTGAAGCATCTTGCTTCTTATTGACAGTAGATCCAGATTTACCACCTAAACCAAACAAGATGGGAGGGAAACTAACAGCAGACTCTTAATCCAGTGACAAAAACTGGTGAACACGACCAAACGTGGATATGTTGCAAACTTAAGGTAAACAGCTTGTCTGAGCCGAGAAGACTTAAATATTTCAAAGCTCTGACGCACAAACGGATGTTGACGAAAATGAAAAGCGAACTGATTAACCCGCATTTAATTACAAGAATGGCACTCACCTACCGGTTTCATTCAGCCGACAAAAGGTTTTAAAGCGATTAAACACAATTGTGCTATCGTTGTTGTCTAAAATATGTCCCGCAGTTACTGTCTTCCAAGCGAGATAAATATGCGCCCCAAACTCCGCGTTCCGCGCGCACGCCAGAAGCGTGAATGAATTTGACTATTTTAAAATGTTACGCTTTGGCATAAATCTATAAGATTGCTATCAAATCCAAATTCCTAACCTTTTGACAAATACGAATTGAGTGCCACTGTCATGCTGATTACTAATTGGTCATTTCTGCATTAACGATGTTAAAGGGATGATTTAGGCTACCCAAAATTTCTGTCACAACTTATTCAAAACAATGCAGTTTAAACCCTTTCTGACTTACATGGGATAAAAAAGGGGGTTGCATTAGTCTAGTGATTAGAAGCGAGCAATTACCATTTACTTTCGTTGCACCTTTTTCCACATAAAGTAGATGACCGAGTCTCTTTTTTCCCCCACAGAAGAAATTCAGTCATATGGGACTGAAGAATTAAATACATGAGGGTAAATAATGCAAGAATTTTCCTTTTGGGCGAAACATTCTTTTAAAAAAAAAAATACATCATGGGAACTAAGAAAATGTTCTACATTCTCACCAAGTTTACAGTGTTTATAATAGTTCACGACTGACAGCATAGCCTAAACTATCCCTTTTTTGCTTGATCACAATGCCACGAGGTCAGTGTTCACAAAAGAAGCAGATCAATTCTACTTTTTCAAAGTTATTGCAATCATAAAATGTAGGCTATTAATAAACTGAATACAGTGGACCTTACCTTGCGTGATCAGGGCAATTAAAAGAAAAAACAAAGTCACTCTCCCCGCAGAATTCATCGAGCTTCGCGGTTCAGGGAGTCCGTCTCCTTTTCCAAAAGAAAGCAACAAATTCGTGAATGAATCTAGTAGGAACAATCTGTAAAAAGGATGGTTGCGGAGCCCGGTTGTGTGGCTGAGTTGTGCTTTTTGCGAGCAGAAAGCGCGTGAGGTGGATTTGATTTCGTCCCTCCCCTGGGCGCGTACATCCTTCCCCACGTCTTCAAGAAACTGTCATTAATGAGACGCACAATCACAGAGTCGTTTATACAACCATTTAAAGCGGTAATTCATGCAAACATGATAATTATGTTTTAATTTAGCTACTCATCGTCGACGTCCTGCAAGATTGTCTGTAGAAAACAAAAAGAACACATTTTGGAAAAATATACTATTCGTTTGCATTGCAAATTAATGGTGACTGAAGAAACACAGCCTTAAAAAGATGCAAAATTAAAGTAGTCCATGAACAATAACTAAAAAGATGCAAAATTAAAGTAGTCCATGAACAATAACTATCTTCTAAATCAAAACCATAGCTTTGTGTGATAAAGCAAGTCGAATCATTTAGATTTCATTTAGATTTAGTTTACAATCATTTTTGTAAACTCCCTTTTAAGCAGATACATTCTGAATCAAGATTCCATAAACTCTTCTTTCTTATCAAAGTGCCAAATTTTTATCAACTTCAATCTGAGCTATTACACAGAACTTTATTTGGACAACTTATAATACTAGGCTGTGTCTACAGTATTATATGTGTACTTTTTTTTCTTTTTCTTACATCTTCAGTCATCATTTATTGTTAATTTATTGTTAATTATATTTAAAACAACAACAACAACAACAAAAATATATATATATTCTGATATATTTCTCCAGTGTTGCACATGCAGTGTTTAAAACATGTTTGGAACATGACTGTATTCATGACAGAATAACTTTAAAGGTTGTTTTAGGCTACTTCATGATATATAAATGTGAAATGTGCTCAGTTACATCTTTGTGTAGTAACAACCAGTTGCATTTAACAATATGCATATACATTGTACTTACTACTGAGAACTTTTCCAACATGTTGTCAGCACCCTAGGCAGAAAATTGACTGATTTTTATTTCCTTTAATTGCAAAATGAAAGAGGCTCTCTGAGTTGCATAACGTTTTGTGTCAAGTTTTAAAGCAGAGCAGTTGATAGAGTTCATGGCTGCATGGTGGAACTCAGCAGGTGACTAACAAAGTGCTGTGGGAAAAGCCTCTAGAATATTGATTTAAATTTAGCCATAAAACTTTGAGTGTTTATGAAAAGGTGTTTTAAATCTCACTTTACTTATACGGAGCAAACAAAAACAAACCCCAGGGAGTAGCTCAAGGTCTTCTATCTGTGTGAATCCATATTTAACTTTCAAACGTATACACGTATGTACAGGCCAAAGGGACACACATGGCTCTGCAGCTGTTGTTGTGCTCTTGTTTTCCCAACAAACGGCTGTGTTTATCTGTGTATGTTTGCTGTGATGATAATGAGATGGACACTCTGATGTTTCACTGATGTGCACGAGCAAAGAGATCGTGAAAAATATCAAATATCAAGCTTATCTGTATTATTCAGGTTGCTGTCGTTGCTTTATTGGTGGATTTGTCAGTTTATTTGGCTATATGCTCTATTTCAATTAATTTAAAAGCTTAATTGGCATAATAACAATGGCAAATGTTGATAATTATAATAGATACATTTATATTTATAAATATATATTTATTGCATTTCCCATTTGTTGCTCTTTTCATTTGGCTTTGTATAGATATAGTTGATATGTTTTCACATCCTGAGTTTCATGGGTATAGTTTGTTTGTGTTAGATTTTCATTGAAAATGAAAATTATTTGCTTATTAATTATAAGCGTATAATTAAAGTGAGATTTATTTATTGGAAAGAGATATTCCTAATTTGTTTACAGTTTGGGAACAATGTTAAAAAGTGTAATTCTGTTTCTACGTAATTTTGTGTGCATGTGGGGAAACAGACTGTGTTTATTTTGTATCTCTCTCTCTCTCTCTCTGTCAAAGTGCATACGCTAGAGGGAGCAGGTGCTGCAAGAGCCTGAGCCCTGTATCAATTATTTTACATAATTAGTTCAATCAAGGGTTTTTGTTTTTTCCTTTGCACACGTATTTTCATTTAAATTAATATAAATCAGTTCAAATTCAGTTTAGGTGATTATTTCAGCAAATTGCATAGAACTGGTAAACTTAAATGAAACAGTCAGGCAGCATTTACAAAACATTCTAGGCATTATATATTTTTTTAATACATTTTTGCATTCTAATCATAACACAAAATCTTCATATTACAGTTTTTCTCAGTCGCTTTGGTGCATTTCTCACATCGCTATTTACATTTGCACAACAGTTAGTTCAACCTCCACAACATTTTGTCATTTGTGCACATCATAGTAGCAGTTTCTCATTCCTTCCAACAAATTGCAAATGCTTTTGGACATGCATCAATTGCTTTCATACAACTCTCTGCTGTTTTATAACATTATCATTTGCTTATGTCATATCAGTCCAAATTAACTATACTTGTGAATGCTGAATAGTCATTCCATATAAAACTAATAGTCCTCATTTCATTGCTTAAGTCATCACATACAAAAATGTTGAACTAGTTGTCAAAATCTGTCAAGCAAATTTTTATTTTTTATTTTTTTTTATCTTTAAAAAAAACATTTTGTATCCTAAATTGAACAATTTCTCGCAGGTGAACCTCAGCTTTCACTGATGAGAAGAGATGTGCATGAATGATTTACAGTATATGTATGTTGTATGTTCAGTTCCAATATGTACTGTGATATTGTTTACAGTTGTGCACCGATCTACCCAAAAGGGAGTTTATGTTTGTTGTAAATAAGGGTGTATTTTTCTTTTGCACAATGCTCTGAACAAATTAGAATTGCAAAGACCATGCAGTAAAAATGTGAAACATACATATTCCCTGTCTTGTACTCAATTACTGTACCTCTATTAAATACAGTAAAATGTGAAAGTTTACTGTAGTTTTCAAATGGCTGTGCAAATAGTTTATAGACTATCGAGCATTTCAGGTAGTGTCACCAAGATCTGACTTTTTTTGCATTGTCAAACACTTACAGAGTAAACTGTCATAATGAAAACATGACAAATCCATTTGACTATCTTGTTCATAAACACTGGCTGTTAGGACTTTTTATCTTGACGCACTGACACTTTCAATGACATGAATACTTGCTTTTGAGGAATGAGTTATCCATTTGAGCAAGTGACACATTTTTGCAGGTTATCAACTAGTTTTGCAGTTTGTACTAATTGTTTTGAAGAACTGCATTAACTGTTGTGGAAATGTAAATAGAGATGTGTAGAATGCACCAAATGCGACATGAGAAAAACTGTAGCACAAACAGAGCTTTCGCATTCAAAAGTTTTATCAGTATACACTCTTAAAAACGAAGGCTCTAAAATCTAAGTTTTTGCAAATGACACTCAGTGAACTCAGTAGGGATTTTAAAATCAACTTATTTTTAAGATTGCCATATAGAGATTTTAAAAGAACATATTTTTTAGATTGCCATTAGATAGATAGATAGATAGATAGATAGATAGATAGATAGATAGATAGATAGATAGATAGATAGATAGATAGATAGATAGATAGATAGATAGATAGATAGATAGATAGATAGATGAGATGATGAGCACTGCCGCTGTCCATGGTCCTGAACACTGAGTTGTGGTTGATGCCATGTCTATTTAAGCTTTCCCTGTTTTTGAAAATGTAGGTGTCTGTAAACATAAACTGACTTATCATTAGGTTGATACTTAGAGGTTGGCAGATACTAATGATACTTATGATTTATTAAAAT
Source organism: Hybognathus amarus (assembly GCA_030378365.1). Taxonomy (NCBI): domain Eukaryota; kingdom Metazoa; phylum Chordata; class Actinopteri; order Cypriniformes; family Leuciscidae; genus Hybognathus; species Hybognathus amarus. The sequence goes on along the minus strand of JAQIUQ010005034.1, from coordinate 227,176 downwards.
TGTTTTAGCTCTTTCTCCTTTAATTAGACAATAAAGTGGGTGGTGTTTAAATGTGAGTGGATCAAGTGGATCAAAAGCCTACATCTAGGAGCACTGCAGCTCTAATGTCAAAAATGACAACACAAATCTAATTTAATATATGCAAAAGCAGTATATAGTTTATCATGATGTGAGAAGTGTTTGAATTTTTTTAACTTTTAATCCTGTCACATAGGGCTTTGTGCCTTAAATACTGTTGATGTTCTGAGGCTTTTTGCCACTAAAGGGAAAAACTTTCAATGTACTGATGTTATAATTAAAGGGAAAATCCATGAGAAAATACAAATTCTGTCATCATTTACTCTCAATGAAACTCGATGTCATTCCAAACCTCTTGGTAAACAAACTGTATTGGTTCCCATTGACTTCCATTATGGTAAAAAAACAACAAAAAAAACAAAAAAAAACAATGAAAGTCAATGGAACTGAAACTGTTTTCTTCACAATATTCTTTAAAATATATTATTTTGTGTTCCACAGAAAGAAAGTCATACAGTTTTGTGAGTAAACTTACTCAAACGTACTCAAACTTACTTACAATTAAAAACAAGCTGAAAATTAAAAAAAAACAAAAGCTAGGCTAATTCAAATTAATAAATATACAATATACTAATATACTGTATACTAAATAACATTGGAGTTTAAGAAGTTGGTTTACAATCTGATATTGTGCTGTTTTATTTTCCAAGGTAATACATTCACACTCTCAGTGTTTGGAATAGACTGCCATATGTGACCCTGGACCCCCAAACCAGTAGACGCACAGGTATATTTGTGGCAATAGCCAACAATACATTATGTGGGTCAAAAATATTGATTTTTCTTTTATGCCAAAAACCCTTAAATTTCCTACAATGAATTTTTAAAAGAAATAATTTGTCAGTGGATGCAGCAAAATCGACGAACATAAATGGACAACTTTAAAAGCGATTTTCTCAATGTTTAGATTTTTTGCACCCTCAGATTACAGATTTTCAAATAGTTGTATATCGGCCAAATATTGCGGTTTACAATCTGTCAAAATGAACTAAAACTACAACATTTTAATTATTTGCCATTAGGATTCAGAAGTGGATTCATGGGTAATATGTCCATCATAAATCAGCAGTGGAACTAGTATCGCTCTATGATTTTTTTTCTTCTCTTTTGCTCCTTTCCTTTTTTTCCTCCATCTTTAATTCATGGCTTCCTAAAAGCAAGACTTGGTGACTCGTAGAGCCATTAATGTCTCACTCTTTTCTAGTCTCTCCCTACCCTTCTCTCTCGAATCTGCGTGTTTGCTTTTCCTGTCTCTCCAGTCCCCACCCACCATGCCATATCCCAAACACTCCTTTAAAAGCTTCTTCTATCTTTGGAACTGAATTGCCATCTTGTAGTGCATATTAAAAATAGAAAAAATAAAGTTGCATTCCTCAATAGGACTTTTATGACCTTGTAAATTATTCACCTCACACATCCACAATACCTAGACGATACCTGAGTGCATTTATTCTTCACTACTAGCAGGAATATCTGGAATCACAATTATCCATTATGGGTGCATTGCTGGCCTGGTGTAGGGTAAAAATCCAGACAGAGACCATCATCACAGCCTCAGACAACCCCACAAACCAAATGCTCCTGTCAAGATTTTGGTAAATAAAAACAAAAATCTTGTAAATGTCTCAGAAAGAAAAATATATTTTATATCACTCAGAACCAACGTTGTTACCAGTTACTGACTGCTATTGTGCTGACCCTGGACCCCAAAACCAGTCTAGTCGCACAGGTATATTTGTGGCAATGGCCAACAATACATTATATGGGTCAAAATTATCTATTTTTCTTTTATGCCAAAAATCATTGATATTAAGGATCAGGATTAAGGATTAGGATCATGTTCCATGAAGATATTTGGTAAATTTCCAAAAAAAAAAAATCCCTGAAGAAATTATTTTTGTGAGTGGATGCAGCAAAATCGCAAACATAAATGGACAACTTTAAAGGGATAGTTCACTTTGAAATTAATTTTTGATATGTTTTATCTTACCTCAAGGGCATCCAAGATGTAGGTGTCTTTGTTTCCACAGTATTTTCAACTTTTATATTTTTGGTCCAACCGTTCTTGTCTGTCATATAATGCAGGTATGGGGGGTCCACCTCAAAGAGCATGCACAGAGAAGTCAAAATTAAACATGATTTAATGACTCGTAAATGTAAGTACACACTGATGGCCTAAGACACGAAACGAGCGGTTTGTGTGAGAAAACAAACAGTATTTATTAAGTGATATGAATCAGTTGTGCAATGTCCAACTGAACCGAACTGAATCATGTTCAATGTTCCGCCGGAAGTGATCGCTTGCGTGTGACGTCACTCAATATTTACACAGAGATTTTCGGAAGTTTTACCTTTTACTAAACATATTTAGATATACCGAAATCGTCTTCCATTGTGATTTCCTGTATATATAAATATGTTTAGTGAAAGGTAAAACTTCCGAAATCTCTGTATAAACAAAGAGTGATGTAGGCGCGCAAGCGATCGACGATATAGATACTGTTCGTTTTCTTACACAAACCGCTCGTTTCGTGTCTTAGGCCATCAATGTGTACTTACATTTACAAGTCATTCAATCATGTTTAATTTTGACTTCTCTGTGCATGATCTTTGAGGTGAACCCAGGGTGGACCCCCTAAACCTCCATTATATGACTGAGAGACAACAACGGTTTGACCGAAAAATTACAAAATTGAAAATACTGTGGAAACAAAGACACCTACATCTTGGATGCCCTTGAGGTAAGCTAAAACATATCAAAAATTAATTTCAAAAAACATTTTCTCAATGTTTAGACTTTTTTGCACCCTCAGATTATGGCCAAATATTGCCCAATCCTAGCAAACCATACATGAACGGAAAGCTTATTTATTCAGCTTTTAGATTAGTAAAAGTTTGATATATATCTCAATGTAAAATAAGGATGAAGGAGTAAAGAAACAAAATAGGCTTTATTATAATCCACCAACTAAAACACATGAAATTGCTAGAGAATGACGTAACACAACCAACATCACAGAAACCGGACAATGAAATACAGGAAACTGGGGGCTTAAATACATTGGGGATTATTGACTGAAAAAGCCAGGTGACTAAACGTGTGTAAGACTAATTGACAATCAAAGAAACTAACTAGCAAATCATGCAGGCAAAATGGGAGCAGAACACTGAGAAAACAAAAACAAAACCGATTACACATGACATTACACCCCGTGCGCTGCCATAAAAACTTCCAATTGAGCAGGGAGTGAGGGGGCTCTGGAGGAGGACAAGCACATACACGTGACATCACCATTGCAGAAACCAACACTTGCCATTGCAGCAGGCTAGGAATATGGGAAAAACTGGCATTCAGTGGATGGAAATATTGCCTTGACTTTGACTTTGTCAGTAGAAAGATGAAAAGAACACCCTTGTCAAATGTAAGTTTTGGCATTCTTTACTTTTTTTGGCATGTGGCTAACCCATTCACATTCCTATGATTCCGATATACATTGTACCTACCTATTACCTAAAAGTCTTTATAGAAAACAAAACAAAACATTTTCTTTACAGGGAATATTTTTTTTGACAACATATACATCATTAAATATAATCGTACCTGGGTAGCAGGTAAATTCTAGCTTTAGCATCAAGCTACACATGAAAATCCATGAGATTAATACTATGCTTTAACTCAACTCACTGTAGACCACCATACTGTTTGTAACATGAGGAACTTCATCATCGTAAAGGGTACACAAAGTGGTCTTATCAACACGTAAAGTACTTCTTAAATGAAAGGCTGCATCCTAAGGCTACATATATCAGCTGACACGTCATCAAGCGTCGCTGAAGGCCATCTGAATTCAAAGAATCCTTGGAATGCAACCTTCATTTCATGCACTTCATTCAGCTCATTTTGAAGGATGCATCAGCTTTCATTTTGTATTTGTTAAAGTCTTTGAATGTTCACGGTTCCTGCCACCTTCCCACAACATCTAGCCTTGATACAGAAATGTAAGACAAAAATAAGGCTTTCAGAGATGAAGGCATACATGTTATCTTTTGTTTTGTATATAAATCACTTAACACTAAACTCCCAATATTGTAGGCCACTGGGAGACCACAGACAGGTTGTTATTCACTGTATTGCATTGATAGGAAGCCAGCTAATATAAAGATTTTTAATACAAAGAATTTTCCCAAATTAAGTTTTAATAGTACTTTCTTGCAGTGACCGAGAGGGTGGGAACATGTGTGATGCAGCCATGCAAACTTACAAAACAGTCTCATTCTATAATTTAATGCTGAAGAGGACTCTAGACGACAAGCCTCCGAAGGACTGGGCCAAGAAGGAAACAGCCTCAATAATAATAATAATAATAATAATAATACATTTAATTTTTATAGCACTTTTCTAGCTAGTCTTTTCTAGCTAGCCTATAGGCACTCAAAGATGCTTTACAGTTGTTGGTTTACATCAATAAAAAAAACAGGGTATATAGACTGGTTACATAACTAGCACAACAAGAGAGGTGGCATGAAGGGATGAAGAACTGGGAAAGTCTGTTAACAGGAAAAAGCAAGTTCAAAGAGGTGAATTTTCAGGGCCTGTTTGAAGGATGTTAACGGTGCTTGACTGTTTGATGTGGAAGAGTCGAGGGTGTTCTGGAGGGTTGGTGCAGCAGCTGAGATGGCTCTGTCGCCCAGGTCCGGCGCTTAAGCCTAGTTTACAATACATGATGGTGTTGTCGCATGCAAATCAGGGGATTAGCTGGCGATAAATGCTCGCCAATCTGTTTGTATGAAAGATCGCAGACACCTCGCAGATGCGTCTCAGAGCCCAGAAAAATCATATTATTTTATTTTTTTAGCATTTTTTCTCAGAGCAAGAAGAAAGAAAAGAAAACCGTGTCCGTTGGTCATCCGGATGCATTAAAAAATGTAACTCTTGCGAAAAGCTACGGACGGTTCCTATCGGACAATTACAGCGGAAGTTGAGTGTTACTATACACAAGTTTACGCGCCAAATCATGGGCGCCGCCATAACTCTCCTCAAATGCATTTCATTTCCGCCGGAAGTGGTCTGCACAGCGTCTGCCAGTGTAAACACAGCGACGGTTCCACTACTTTGTGTGGAGATGGCGTTACTATCCCCCACCCGAATTGAGTGCAGAACACTTACAGGACGAGGTGGCCCAGCATAACGTACAGCAAGATTTGCTCCTACTTCGTGCAATTCATGGCAATAGATGGAAAAGCTTTTGGACAAGCTGAAAGCCTTGTCATGTCATACAAAGCTAGATCAAACAGACACAGCGTGCAAATAACTATCAGTTTATGTCCGTGGTAATAGCAAATGTATCTGTGTGATATCCTTTAATGTTTCTTTTACCATAATAATAACAATTGTGGCCAAATAAGTGTTTGCAGTTTATAGCTTAATCAGGTATGACATTTACAAGATTTAGGAAATAATAGAAGCCTGTTGTTGCCGATGGAATACGTGTTTGTAATTGGAAAACGGACTGTAACCTATAATAACATGACTTACTGCTAAGCTCTAAATAAAGAAACTATTTTGCAATTATCCTTATGACTGCATTGTTTTACCTGCTGTGTACCCTTTTACCTCTTAAAATACCTTTAAATGTAGAAACTAACCCATAAAATGCAGTAGGCCTATTCTACTTACAACAAAATGATTGAAGCCTCTACTATAATAAAGGCAATCACTTTTCGCCCACGACACCGGCACCGTGTCGGATCTCTGGCGTGCGGCCGTGAGAAAAAAATATATTTTTCGCGATTCATTTTTGTCCAGCTTTAACGTGTTAAAATATTTAATGCAAACGCGTCTGTTCTTTCTGTCATCCTTTAGCTTGGATTATGATCACGGTCTTATTCAAGCAAATGCTTTAAACCACTCATGCGCGACAAGACAAAAGAGAACGCACTGTCAGTGAATGTCCTCCTGACGTTGGTATCCAAACTATATCATAGGCTACTTAGCTAGAGTGCAAAGTGTGTGTGTGCCATGATGATAATAATTAGGGGCGCGATCGAACTGTGTGTGTGTGTGTGAGAGAGGCGCGATACTGTGTGGGTGTGTTTGTGTGTAAACAATGGAGCGCATGGACATTGCCTCTTCGTAGCTGGTTTGCGGTCGTAGCACTCTCTAACCACTCGTTCAGGTGCTTTCTCGAGTGTTTGCAACCAACTACCGCACACATCATTCCCGAACACCACTTTTCTTCATGTTGTAATTGTTATCTTCTTTGTCACTGCGATATCAGCGCCTTGTCGGCACAACTGAGCAAGCTAGCAAAACAAACCCAGCCCGCAAGAACGGAAGTAAGTTGCATCGATGGGAGGAGTTTAGGATGTAGAGCGGAAACGGCTCATAAACTTGTCTATAGACCTTATGCACCAGAGAAACGTGGGCGCCGTCATCTTTAGAATATTGTCTTTGAACTTCCGGTTTCGCGGTCGCTCTGTATATTTCTATGGCATCGCTGTCGAGGAGTAATTAGCTGGTGAAGTGGATTTACTTATTGTAGAGTTAACAAAAGTTATCATGAGCATTGTAATGTTTAGCATTGTAAAGCAGATGTCTTAACAAATGTCGACCGGGAATTTTTTTACGAGCAGTTCATTCATACCTATGCAAGATCCCTGTCAAAATACAAACCGGAAGGCAAAAGACAACGAGCGCAGCACTAAAAAGAGGCGGGGCTACATAAGGTAAACAAACCTGAATTTTTAACTTTTAATAAAATAAGTAATGATGTTAAAACGATAAGTTGTCATGTCATTTTTTTCATGACTTTCTAACATTATTAGGGCAGTTAATACAATTAAATTGTAGGCAGACATTGAACTATTGACATTACACCACACATTTTTTAGCAGATCTGACATGTCAACGTCCTGAGACACTTTCCTCAGACACCCTTCCTATTAATATCTCTATAACCCTCATCAGAGAGATCATAAAGAACTGATGGAATCAACCTTTCTAATCTGTCCTCCATTTTTGTTTTACCAGCTTGCGACGCTTTTCACTGTGTAGTACGACATCCGTTGGGGGCGTATTGCGTATTGCGGAGCAGATTTCAACTGGCAGTGTGAAGGCGGCGTCAGTGTGTTTCCCGTCTGTCTGAGCTTGTTTTTGCCGACTGAACATTGAATACTTGTTAGAAGATCATTACACTACAAACACATACTGAGGCACACAGAGACAAATACAATATTGCAGCTACATAATACAGTGACTCAGAGTCTATTGCCCCAAGTATTGCCAGTCTTTAACCAGCTTACAGGAAGCACAGAGGCCACCATGACTTTTACTGGCTGTGACAGTAAAGGGATGAAGTAGATTTCCTATTTCTGTCCCCTTTTTCTACCTCACTTTTTTTTCTTGCCATGGGATACCCAGTAAATAATCATAAAGTGTTAATAGATAGTGAAGAATATGTAAAGAGATGTACTGCCAGTTAATTGTTTGGTTGTACCTGAGATTGTTTTTTTCTGAAATAATTGATCAATGACCAATGATCAATGATCAAAAGTAATTCCCAGACTTTTAGGAATAGTTGGGATACTTCATGCCAAATAGAAAATTCTGTCATCATTTTGCACACTCATGCAGTCCTTCCTATGGATTTTCTTTATTTTTCTGTGAAATGTAAAATAAGATCTGAGAATGTGTTTTTTCATCCATACCAAAGAGGTCAATGAAACCCAAAACTGTTTGGTTACCAACATGCTTCAAAGTACTTTCTTGTGCAGAACACAAGAGAAGATCATATACAGATGATTTTAGCGCAAATGTCATTCCCATCTCAAGATGACATTAAATACATAAAAAAAGTTGAACAATGAAATACATCCTGAAATAAAATAACATTTTTTTTAATCAAGCAAAAATACAGCAAAAAGGGAGCAATTATACTAATCAAAGTATGCTCGTTAAATTTAACCTTGTGTAAGCCTATAGACTAGACTACTAACAAAGTGTTAAGGAGGCATTATGTGCTTGTTTTGAAATGACAGCTATGTATGGTTAGTGTTAGCAGTAAACATCACTGCACTCTCTTATTTTTAATCTTCAATGACAGCGAGAGTGATCAAACGCAAGCACAGCTAGTCTCTCCATAAGCCTCTGGGGATGTGCGACCTTAAGACAATATTTAATGAGAGATATCTGGGAGAGGCTCAGAAGCTAATGAAATTATGTGTATATTTGTGTGTGTGTGTGTGTCTGAGTGGCAGTCGCTCCTCGGATTACCCCATTCTAATGGTATTTATAGTTTACTTTGTCATATGCTTTCTCTCATATGCAATGCTTTTTTCTCTCTCTCACTCCATCAACATTTTAAGATGGGCAGTTTTCCAGGAGTTAAATCAGAGCAAAACAACATGCAAAGAGCCGTATGTCAATGCTGCAGAAGACTGGTTTGGCTGAAGGGCCAAGCAGTTTGCACTGATATTTCTGTCAAAACAAGCCCAGAAATGCCACACTAAATCAAAGCAAACATTCTAGAATAATCTGAAGAGGCTTTGTGAACTTTTATACAATTTAGTGAGAGTATTCAATTCCTAAAAAAAAAAAAAATTACAATCAAATTAGGAGTGTTAAATCTAATTGGGCAATACATTTAGAATAAAAAATAAATTAAAGAAATAAATAAAAGTGGTCCTTCACAAAATACAACCTCACTCACTCACTCATTCATCCCCCCATCTCCCCGACAACGCATGCAAAATTCCTACTATGTTTGGTATCACTCCATCTGAGTATAAATCTGTATTATTATCATTATTACTATTATTAATGTTGCTCATAGTTTATTCATTTAATTCAAGATTCACTAGGACCAACAAACACATCCCTTCTTTCTCCACACTTCAGAATGCACCAATGCATATGTGAGAATCTGACAGTAAATATGAGACGTCGATATCTCAGCACACTAAGCATTTTTGCTGATCAGCAGCATTGCAGACAACAACGGCTGTCTCTGCTGAGGCAATGAAGTTTCCCCCATGTTAAATCTTCCCCCCGACATCATCGCTATGGGCAGCTGAAAATATATGTGCAAATAAAAAAAATAAATATATAAATTGACCAGACAGGCCATACAAATTATAGTCTCTCGACATTTAAAGCATCCCCCTTTCTTTTTACTTTACAGCATTAATATTATTATGTAGCTCTAAGTGTCTCCTTATTTTAAAATAATTTAGAGTCAGTCAAATTAAGATCCGCTTAAGTTAAGATTTACCACATGAACAACTTCTAGAGAATTAAGCAATACAGTGTATTATATCCACTCTGGGAAGGGGGTGTAATTTGTTGACATGTAGACTACTGTACAGATGAGTCGAGAGAGGATTTTCCATTAGGTCTTATACGTTTTATGTTATCATTCAACCACTCACAATGATAAAAGCAATGAAAAGATGAATGCAGGCACCCAAACGGACCATACATGAAAACAGTGTGTCTCTGTTTATATGTGCATACACACAACATAGTATTGTAGTACATAAAGGCATCCTCATGCTCATTTACAGACTGGAGATGAATACTTTTACAGATGCTTGGATACTTGGATTTTACAGATGGAAAAAGATGTGCAAACAACTGAAGTCATTCACGCGCACACACACACATTGCAAGATTCACAAATAAATATAATAAGAAATAAATAATAATTTTCCAGTTATTTTACAACAGGTTCTCTCGTATTGCGTAAGTTTAGCTTACGCTGCGGGTAAAGTCATCTTTTCTTGAGATATTGAAGCCAAAAAAGATCCTTAATTTTGTATTCTTTGTATTCTTTGCAGTGCAGCAGCTAGCAGACCTAGGGTACGCTGTCTCAGCGCGCTCATTGGCTGCTCTGCAGCAACTGCAGCATCCTACCACTGACCCTGGCATGATGTCACGCTCAATGGTGGCACTTCACGCCTACTACGCATCACAGCCCGCTCAAGTGGGTGTGGCTTCAGCGTATAAAAGCACAGCTCAGAGCTGCTCTATCCTGCTCTAAGCACGGCTCGACAGCTGCTCTATCCTGGCCACGGACATTGAGGAATGGCCTGGTTCTCTCCACTCCTCCTCCTCTTTGATCCAAGAGTCCAGATGGACGCGTCAGGGTGTGGACGCTGAGCTGATGCGCCTCCTTGTTAAGGCCGTCGACCGCCTCGGCCTTGAGTGGTCACCTCCCAAGTAACCCGTGCCTAATCGTCTCGATGGCTGTTTTCTTCAACACCATCATCAGCCACCTGCATCAAGGCCTGCACCCTTCTTGCCGGAGCTTCACACCAAGCTTTCAAAATTGCGGAATGCACCGTTCTCTGTGAGACTCCACACCAGTGTCTCTGTGATGCTCTCCTACATGGACGGCGCCGCAGAGAAGGGGTATACTTCTATTCCCCAAGTGGAAGAAGCGGTCGCAGCACACCTTTGCCCGCCCTCCATTGGATGGCGTGAGCGTCAGTGAGCGCCTCTCTGTGACGGTGAGCAATGGACTGTGCTGGCCCAGCCGCCCACATGCTTTCCCTCCAATCTCAATGTTACCACAAGTAATCAAGACAATCAGGGAATCGTGCCGTCTGGTGCTCCTTATAGCCACGCGATGGGAGAAACAAACATGGTTCCCAGACCTAACGCAGATGTCATGCACAGCCCCGTGGCCAATCCCGGTGAGGAGAGACCTCATCTCTCAAGCTAGCGGCTCGATCTGGCATCCCCATCCAGAGCACTGGCCTCTGCATGTATGGTTAATCAACGGATACCCGTCTGTCCTGCCAGAAGGAGTTATGAACATGATCACCCAGTCTAGAGCTCCCACTACGAGATGGCTCTACGTGTCTAAATGGTCTGTGTTCTCCAAAATGGTGCACCGACATAAAACTGGACCTGTGAACGGGTGAGATCTTGCAGGTGCTCGGCTTCCTTCAAGAGCTTTTGGATAAGGGCAGGTCCATATCCACGCTTAAAGTTTAATGCAAGGCCGTTCGCTGAGAAAGGAACGAGCTGGTCATCCGCTTCCTTAGAGGACCCAGAAGGATAAACCCACCTTCGGTTCCTATTTGGGATCTCTCCGTGGTCCTAGAGGCCCTAAAGTTGTATCCCATCGAAGCATTAGATTCTGCGAATCTAAAATACCTCTCGCTCAAAACTGTTTATCTTTTGGTATTACTTATTGGTCCAAAAAACTACCCACAAAACCTCTTCCAATTCAATTTTAATTTAGAAGGATGTCCTGTTACTTTATCCACTGCAGTAAAAGACCTGGGTGTTATACTAGACCGCAACTTGTCTTTCGAACATCATATTTTATATGTTACAAGAACAGCTTTTTTTCCACCTTAGAAACATTGCAAAGCTACGTAACATGCTATCTGATTCTGATGCAGAAAAGTTAGTTCATGCATTCATGACCTCGAGACTAGATTGCTGTAATGCTTTATTAGCTGGTTGTCCTGCATCCTCAATAAACAAGCAACAGTTAGTGCAAAATGCAGCTGCTAGAGTTCTTACTAGGTCAAGTTGCTTTCTATGATCATATTTGTATGATCTTTTATAGCTCTTTTATAATCTCCACACTGGTTACCATTACAATTACAAAGTACTACTACTGACCTATAAAGCCCTAAATGGTTTAGCTCCTGTGTATTTAATCAACCTTCTATTACCCTACAATCCATCATGTTCTTTAAGATCACTAAATTCGAGGCTTCTGGTCATTCCTAGGATATCTAAGTCCACTGAAGGAGGGAGGGTGTTCTCGCATTTAGCTCCTAACTCTACCTTCCTAATATGATTCGAGGCTCAGACTCGCTGTCCCAGTTTAAAACTAGATTAAGGCTATGTTTACAAGGAAACGATTCTGAAGAGAAAACGTGAAAGTGGGCGTTACGTTATCACTTTTTATTCTGCGTTTAGACGAGCGTTTTAGGTGTGAAATCCGTGTGCAGATGGTGACGCAAAAGTCTGTGAAATTCAATGTAGTATGCACTCCAGGCGGCTAAGAGTACATACTACCAGAGCACACTAAGCCTGCGTGCAACCTTCACAGTCAAGCAGACTTTTCCGCTTTTACCTTTTATACAGGACGCGCGGTGGGATCATTTTTCAGATTTCCACTCTGGAGGGTGGTTTCACTTTTATGGTTTTTCAAGCCCAAAAAACGCTGTCGCCGTGTAAACGAAAGGCACATCCGAAAAAATATTTTTACGTTTCCACCCGGAATCGTTCTCGTGTAAACAGGGCCTAAAGACGCATCTCTTTAACCAAGCATTCACATAATGCTTACTTTTTATTCCTCTGTTGAATCAGATCGAATGCATTAATATTATGAACAGCAGCTATGCTAATTATTTCCCATTTGCTTTTCTGCTGTTAGGAAAATGGCGTTCGTCAGCTCCAGTTTGTATCCAGCCTCTCACGGAGACTTCAGATGCCCCAACACCTGCGATAGAACGACTAAACGCCTGTGAAGAGATGACTCAATGCCGGCGATATGCTATGCCCTAAATTAATAATTAACTAAATGTACTTGACTTGACTACTATGGCAAAGCAGTTCCTCGACCAAAATTTATCTTAATATCAGATGTAAACAGGACCTATATCTCCCAGTAATATTGTAACATATTTGGCAATTATGAGCAGAAGACGGAAGAGACGTGGAAGCCCAAGACAGAGTTGAAGAGCCACACAGTGTTAGCGGTGGGGGCAGAGATGAGGAACAGGATGACACCAGGAGGATCTAAGAGGCTGGACATAACCAGCCAAGGAGATGGGAGCAGAATGTTGAGCAGGAACATCTGGTTTCAGAGCCAACTGTCACCAGGTGTAAATGGGTACGTCTCTCCCATGTTTACTTCCGAATCCGGTCTGACCATAGAGTGACAAGTTCTGATATTTGTTTTCATTAATGTAAGCAGTCTTCTAAACTGTTTTAAAGCTCTCTTTATTTTGCATTATAAGCTATGAGAATTTCATCTTACTTTTTGGCAATATAAATGTCAACAACTGCAGCAAATTGCATTTTTCTTAGGCCTCTACATACATATGCAATCTTTTTAAAGATTTCTTTCATATGCTTTCTAAAAGTTCTATTAACTGTTTAACTTTTTAAAAATAATAATTCAATTCTTCTGACTATTATTTCATTTTGTCTGGCTTTACAGGGTTAAAATGATTTTAATAAGGAATATTGTGTACATATAATTAAACAGTATATGAAAGTGCCGAAATAAAACAAATATTAACCCTAATAATATTAAAAGCAATTATAATAATGTAATCATACATGGTAATATTTGAAAGGATTAAGTTGTTGCTATAAGGGTTTACTCCTTTACAGGGAATATGAATTACATAGGGAAGACTACTTTGAAATGGACAACACACCCATGTCCATAGATATATACACTAGATGCCGCCTTGGGGTTCTAAGCATGCGTTATGCATTAAAGAGGAGGGGCTCCCCTGTTCCATGATGGCGGCTCTATTGACACATTTGTTCCAATGAACTGCCGAAGACAAGACATCTGGTGTATATATCACTGACATGACCATGTCTCAGTGGTTTTCATAGCAATGGAATACTTTCTATGCTAATGTTAAAGAAAAGATTAGCAAAGTCATCTACACTCATTCTGTGCATGCACCTGCAAGTTTTTGAAGTATCAGTGAAACAGTTAAAAGTTTGTCTCTGTATTATTAAATCTGAGGATACATTGAAAAAATACCCACCGGTGTATGTATCATATAATTTATAACCCTATAGGTTATATAGGATTGTCCACCAAGGATTTAAAGTTTATGAACTCAACTGTATAAATGGACTCTCTCAATTCAAAGATGGGACATAAAAGTTGAATGTGCATTAAGAGAATGAACAGAACAGCAAAAGCGAGATAAAGAAACTGCTTTCACATAAAAAAGTAACAGTGAAAAAAAGGAAGGAATTTTCTTTTTATTTGATTATTTTTATAATTGCAATACTTAGTTTGAAAAGTCTATTGATCATAATGTTGTGGTGGTGAGGTGCTTTTCGATCACAGCATGAAACTTTATTTTAAGGCAATTAAAATGTGATTTATTTCCAGATATTACTCACGCCTTTAATCAAATGTTCATATAAAACAATATTGAGTGAACTACAGTTTGTGTGTCAAGCAAGAATGAGAAAAACATCTTAAAAAAAAATTGTCCTTGTATCAAGGTCTCTGAAAATCATCCCGCTCTTAAAACCCTGTAAACCTTCTTTGATAGAAGTGAATGTGTGCCTTGAAAAAATATAAAAGTGAACACTACATAAAACATATAAATATTATAGTTATACAACAATTTCGCTGCAAATATTTCAAGTGAGTGGCACTGACAGCTGTCATAAGATGCTATTACTGTTCAAATGAGAAATTCTTAACTAAAGAGACAGGATCATTGGTTTATAGCTTTGAGAGTGTAGTGTGCAGAGTACTCTTAAAAGAGGTTATTTCGTTCTTTCATTGCATAAGTTCAGTATACGCTACGGGAAAGATTAATCTTTTCAAGATATTGAAGCTAAAAAAAATATCCTTAATTTTTGTATTCATTGTCAACACAGTGCAGCAGCTAGCAGACCTAGGGCAGGCTGTCTAATGTGCTCATTGGTGATGGGCCAATGATGGGCACTTGTGCCCTCAACACGTCTTAGCCCACCAGAACGGGCGTGGCTTAGCATATATAAGTGGGGCACGGAGGCTGTCTCCCTGATTTTCATCTCTTTAGCAAAGCTCTTCACATTGCTGGATTTCGAGAGAAGCCGCTGCCGCCTTTTGAGGGAGCAAAAAGCCAGCTTAGGACTCAGGACAGCTTCCTGTGGCTCTTGCAGAGCTCCGCTCGGCGTCGGAGACCTTCATGTGATCTGCGCTCTCTGACTGGGCCAGGAACAAGCAGCTCTCGCTCTCTCGTCAGGAGGCTGTGAGCACTGTGAACTTGTCGACCCTGTGGGCTCGGCTCAGAAGTTTTTAACCCCAAAGCTGTCACCCCAAACGTCCTTTGTAGGCCCGCGCAAGTACAGTGCCGTTTTCAAAGGCCTCTCAAAGTCTGCTCTCCCGTCAAAAGCCTGCAGGACCACGTTTGCCTTTGTCGGCTGCGCATATGTCGTATGCGCATCAGCCCTGCACTCGATGGCTGTACTATAGATCCTCCAAGCCGATCTCCTTCGTGAGTGGGATGAGAAAGGCCCAGATCTAGCTGCCGTAGCGGATCTGAGAAGCATGACGGATCTTTCCCTGACCGCGCTAACCATCACAGAGAGGCACCTCTGGTTGGTGGTGGCTGACATGAGGGAGTTTCTCAACGCAACGCTCTCCCCAACTGGTCTCTTTGGCCCAGCGGTGAACAGGATCGCCGACCACTTCTCCGAGGTACAGAAGACCATGCACGCCATGAACCTGTTCCTACCACGATGCTCTAGTTCCTCTGCAGGTCACCCATGTGACCAGCCACCAACACCAAGCACTAGACAGCGCCAAGCACAGCCTAGCCAGCCCTCGCAACGACAACAGGGGGGGCGCCCTAGGTCACGCTCGGCCAGCCATCACAGCCGCCAGCCCCACGGGGGCCTCGGTCAGAAATCACATTGAAGCCCGTGCACGCAAAGCCCTCCTCAGCGGCAGCAGGAAGATCATTCACGCTTACTGAATAAAAACTTTGCCCAAGGCGCTGCTCGTGTATCACGTAGTGATCACAAAGCGCTCCCCATTCATAGCAATCGGGACGTAACATATGAAACAGCCTACCACCATCTTGTTCAATCATAGAGGGCGCGCACGCCACGCCCATACCTCCGGTGCAGTGCGACGATCAGAACCCGGAGGCCATTCTGCCCCTAACTACACATATAAAAGCATGGGAAGTGATTCCAGGGGTATCCGAATGAATAATTCCTTGCACCGCTCTGTATTCCCTTTGAGTGCTTATGTACTTGTGCCAGCCCACAATGCATTATTCCCCGCTTATCTGGGATCCCAGGGATGAAGTGCATGGGATCCTCCATGAAGTGGATGCTTGGTGCACACGTTGTTGACAAAGGGTTCCCATAGTGTAAGCTAACTTAAGCAATACGAGAGAACCTCTCATAAGAGAACATATCGGTTACCTAACGTAACCTCGGTTCTCTCTATTAGAGGGAACAAGTATTGCGTAACCTGCCGTGTTCACGCCACGAGCGAATTTCGCTTCAATTGATGAAAACCCCACTTTTATATGCTAAGTCACGCCCATTCTGGTGGGCTAAGACGCGATAAGGGCGCAAGTGCCCCTTATTGGACGTGACGTCACACCGGGCTCAGTGGTAGTCTGCTGCAGTTGGCACAGGGCAGCCATTGAGCACACTAGACAGCCTGCTCCAGGTCTTCTAGCTGCTGCACTGACAATGAATTCAAAAATTAAGGATAATATTTTGGCTTCAATATCTTGAAAAGATTTATCTTTCCCGTAGCGTAAGCTAACTTACGCAATACTTGTTGCCTCTTCTAGAGAAAACTGAGGGTACGTTAGGTAAGCAACACGTTTTGTCATGTGACACATGGGAGGAATTCACTAACAAGGGATTGAACTAGCTGATGGGTTCATTTCCATCAAGGAATTATTCAAATCAGTTAATGGCTGATTTTCTGGTTTATTAGGACTATACTTCAGTTAATCATCATTTGATAATTTACTGCTATTACGTTCAATAGAAAATGCAAACAAACGTTTTATAAAAAATTGTGTTTACAACTTGCTTTCTAAGGTCAATAATAGCACAATGTAAATTGTACCAGGCACACAGCACTCATTTTTTAATACACATTCTATAAGAAGCCTAATCATTTGCATAGAAAGGTGGTTACCAAAGAAAACTACGGAGGCCCTAAAGGGGCGTGGTTTCCCCGAGAAACTTTGCATTCCCTCGCAAAGATATTTGCGTTCCCACGCAAAACCTGTCATGAGCTCGGACAAACACTTACTATTTGATGTCCAGCTGCCAGTGTTTCAGAGCTTTGCACGTTAATGGAGCGTTTCATAGAATTTGGACTCCAATATAAAGAAATGCGGTCAGGTCAGTGCTTAACTCAAGAGAGATCAGTGAAGTTGGCAATATATCCACATAGGTTATTCAAACTTCCCGTATCAATATTCTTGAGCTAAACGTTGCTAAAAACACAAACGTCACCTATTTACAAATAGGTGTTAAATAGGTGTTGTTTGTGTTTTAACAACATTGCTTGTGGTATAACATCAGACAACGAGCTACAACCAAATTCTCCTCAAAACAAGCTTTATAAATAGACTATAAGCTAAATGGATCTCTATAAGCAGGCAGTTGAGAGACAAGTCCGAAGGGACCATCTGCAAAAAGTGCAATATAACCGAAAAAAATGACTACAGCATCAACTCACAGCCCAAAATATTAAACTAGTCTTTAACTTTAATGTTACAAACCACCCAATTCAGTTGACACATCAATTGTGACCCTCTGGTCATAATACACTGCTTTTGCACATTTTATATTATAAAAAATATAGTCAATAACTTCAGTGTAACACTTTGCAGATGGTCCCTTGTTCGGATTTGTCTCTCAATTGGCTGGTTAAAGACAAATTTATATTATAAAGCTTGTTTTGAGGAGAATTGGGTTGTTGCTCGTTGTCTATGTTACTGTGATTGTAAATAGGTGTCGTTTGTGTTTTAACAGGGTTTAGCTCAAGAATATTATGTGAATATATTGCCAACTTCTCTGAAATCGTTGAGTTAAGCACTGACCGCATTTCTTTAAATTTGAATCCAAGTTCAAACACAATGAAACACTCCATTAACATGCGGAGCTCTGAAACACTGCCATCGGGACATTAAACAGGTAGTGTCTGTTCGAGCTCACAACAGGTTTTGCGTGTGAACGCAAATAACTTTTTGTGTGAACGCAAATATCTTTGCGATGGAACGCAATAGTTTTACGAGGGAACCGAAGTTTCTCGGGGAACGCAGAAGATTAAAAACAAATTAAAAATCTCCCATCCAATTTCTTTTGCCCACCACCACGTCCCTTTGGGGGCTCCATAGAAAACAATTAATTTGAATGCATAATACAATTTTGTACCAGCTTAAACTGGATTGCAGGTGGTTTGTGAATAAGATTTATGTTTGCGTAGATTTCTGTGGATAAGATTTATGTTCACCATAGCTAAAGTGGTGCAACAGTTTAGTGAATTCAACCCACAATGATTATGTTCTGCTGAACAATGTGGATTTGTGTTTGTGATATGTCAAAACTCGGTCAACAGTTCTGTCCAAAAGTCACAGGATCATTCAGCAGATATTTTAGAAATCCCCATATCTGCAAAAGGAAGACCAAGGAAAGAGAAAAACACCATGGGAAAGGGAAGGGAGGAAAAAAAGAAGAAGCAGATGCATCAGTAAACGTCAGAAAACTTTTCCACATTGAAGGTGACCCTATTTTTAAATGCATATGAAGTTTACAAAACTCCAGAAGGCATTGGCCTCCAAACACTCCTCTATCATGAATTAAAGAGAAGGAGTAGAGAAAGAAATATGTGACTCACACTTCCTCTGCCACGGGGGTGTTATAGCTCTGAAAGAGAGGCTGAACAAAGAGTCCGAGTGTGCCGACGACACACACCAGGATAAAAATCCAGAGGAAGAGCCGGTCGATCACCATGGCCACATACTTCCAGTCCTCAATAATCTGCATGACACATACAAGCAAAAAAAACATTAATTACAACATATATGTATAGTCATGGTGGGAATTAGGGAATTGGGAATAAGCTTAACCCTGAGTGGTTTAGTAAGCTTTGAACGTGTTATAGCACAATGTTTTCATGTCTGGTATTGGTATTTTGTTCCACACTTCAGACGTAGTATGTCTAGGGATGTAGGAATTAACCTTTTTAATGGTTAATGATTCTTTTGGTATTTGTAAGGGATAAATATTTCATTAATTCATTTCATTAATAAATATTTATAAACACATTATGGTGTTTACACAGACTTTACATTTTTTTACAGTCTTTTGAAAGCATAAATGCTGTATAACAATTGGCATATTAAACAACAATACAAAAGAAACAACATTTAAACAGATTTAATTCATTAATGCATTATTATTTATAATAATCCAGACACGATGTGATAAGATTCCAGCAACAAATAATTTGTCAGTCCAGACTAGACACGATGCGACTGCGTGATCAGAACAGCATGTGGGCGGAATCTCGCGGCAAGTGCACAGCACCAGAGAGTAAACTTGACGGCAACCGCAAGAAAATGGCGTCGGCTACATAATCAAATTCACAAATAATACACAATTTAAACACTATTAAAAATACATAGAAAATACATGATACTGAGAACAATATTTGTCTAAGAATAAACTTATTTGTTCACAGTTTGAAAGCTCTGGGGTCTCATTTATAAAACTGTGCATAGAAACCTTACTAAAAGTGTACGTGCGCCCGAAAGCCAAAAATGGCGTACGCCAAAAAATATTCAGATTTATAAAACCGTGTGTACGCCAGAACCTGCACAGAATTCACTTTATAAATCCCAGTCTCCTCCCTTAAATAACCATATTTGAACCTTACAACGCCTAGTTTAAATATGCATGTACTCATCTGCATATCATTTGCATATGATTATTCATCCACATGATACCATGTTAAGGTACAAGACATTAGGAAAATATTAAATACAGATGTGACTGTACGTCACATTACGTTTTTTAGTAGCCTATATCCTTGCCTTGTTTTTGAATGAATATATCAAATAGTGTGAAATTACGTTTAAGAGAAAGATTTTCTCAATCTTTTCCACTGGCCAAGTAGTATTTAATTATTTTATATTTTTAATGGCAACAGATAGACATGGTTGTGCATTATTTGCAGACAATCTGCTATTATCATGATTAGCAAAGCATGCCAGAGGGAAAGTGTTCAAAGGCACTGCATCCACAATATATATTTATATTTATCGATGATTAAGATTTACGGTTTTACTTCATCTGCCATTAGATTATAGGCTATACTGTATGTGCGTCTGTTTCACTAAACGGCCCACACGCGTTTGCTGGCGGACATTTAAGCAGGGATGGATATTGGCTTCAAGTGATTAGCTTGGTGAGTGAAATTATATTTGTAGGCTATTATCTTTCTGCAGCCTACAGGCTATAATTGTCTTTAGATTTTCGGTACTAAAAGTTCTGGAATGCCAAAGCTGACTTAATTAAAAATAAATACATAAATAAATAAATATACGCAAGTCTGCAGCCTTTCTCAACACCGCAACATCTTCTGGACTTGGCCCCTCACCCTCATCAATCGCTTTAAGAAGGTCGGCCTGGTATGCACTATTGCCATAGTGTGCAGACATATAAGCCCTGCTCACCAGCGTTCCCCCAATGTTTCATTCAACGTCAGTTCGAGATTCCTCGAAAGGGGATTTTATTAACCTACTTTCTTTCTATATTCTGTCTATTCTATGCCGTCCACTGCAATCACACTCGTGTTTAGACCACAGCAAACGCGCCCAGTGTGAAAGCCCCCTAAATTAATTGAATGCTAATAGTTTGACAATTTTAATTAGACAGACCAACCAAGTGTAGCCTACAGTACTTTCCTCAGAGGTGTAAAGAGTATCTGATAAAATATATTTGAGTAAGAATACACCGTGTTCTAACCAGAAGTGATGTGATAAGCTAATCAGAACAGGAGTGGATGGCATATGCACAGCACCAGAGAGTAATCTTGACGGCACTCGCAAGACTTGAGTTGGGTTAAGTAGGCTACATAATCAAATTCACAAATATCACACCATTTAAAAATACATAGGCTGGGAGCACTAAATGTTATTCAGAGTCACATTGCACGCGTTTAACATTAAATAAAGCACATAAACAGTACCTAAGATTATCATTGCCATACTTTATGTTTGTAATTCCAGCAGCGACGTTGCAGAAAAATAGAAACTGTTTCTAAAATAGAATCGTAGCGTGTCCGTGTCGCCGTCAGGGCTGGTTAGGACGAAAACTCTTATTAACATGGAAAAGATACCTTCTATTGCGTGTCGCAGCGTTGCATCGCGTGTACAGTACACAGTGTTACAGTGCACGCTCAAGGTAAATCATCATCACTGTCATCCCCTACATGTGCTATGTTGAACTAAGGATGTCTACAGATAGGGCCCTATTTTAACGATCTGAAACGCAAGTGTCAAAGCGCAAAGCGCAATTAACTTTGTGGGCGGATCCCGGCGCTGTTGCTATTTTCCCGGCGGGATAAATGCCTCTTGCGCCTGGCGCAAATCTTAAAGGGGTTGGTCTGGAGTAGCTTCATTATTCAGTAGGTGTGGTTTGGGCGTAACGGAAATAAACCAATAAGAGCGTCATATCACATTCCCTTTAAGAGCATGATGAACGAGATGCGCTTGTTCCGTGGCGCAATTCTATTTTAACGGCGCATTTACCAGGCGCGCTTCAGCATCGGTTCACAGCCGAGTGAGAACGATGTTCTCGTCAGGGCCGTAAAAGAAAGAGAAGGGACACTGGGGATGGGACAAACCCACCCAAATTAGCTTCAGGGTTAAACATGCATATAATAATTTGGGTAAATGTGTAAGCTTTATGCCTGTTTTTCCCATCATCATGGACACAACAATGATTTCCCTCATGTTTATATATTTTTCCGTATAATAATGTATCATTTGCAAAAAGTAAAATGCATCTGTGTTGATGAGAGAATCATCTACAGTGTATCTGCGTTGTTCACACTCTGCATTATGGCCAAGCATGCACGCTTAAAATAGCATCTGAATATACGCGCAACGCGCCACTGACTTTAGACCAGGTTTTTTCTGGTCATTGGCGCAATTGTTTTCTGGAACTGCAAAATAGCACCAGGGATTGTTTGCGCCGACACACGCCTCCTTTTGCGCCAACCCGCCCAGGAAGCGCAAGTTCATTGTTAGTTTACCGACGTGCGTCTGTGGAGGAAAAAAGCCCGCTTTGCGCGAGTGCAAAATAGGAATGATAAATGCGTGAGTGTATAAAGTCATTTGCGCCGGGTGCAAGATAGAGCCCATAGTCTTAGCCTCGATAATCCGGTGCACTCCTGGGTCAGCAAGACAGCATTCACATAACCAATTTTTCATGCAAACAGTGCCCTGATTCAAACTAAACTGCTAATGTTGAAGCACCCTCAATAAGTCAATAAATCAATAATCTCAAAACCCTTCTCACCCCTTCATCATCATCCTCAATCTTCATATGTTCAGCAATGAACCTCACACCTTCGATGGCCTCATCCACATCTGGGTCGTGTCTGACTTTAACTCTCTGCCTGAAGCCCGACCCCTCAGGAAGGTCGCCGACCCTCCATGCCCCACATACACGTCCAGGGTCATCACTTAAGAAGAGTGAGTCTCCATCCAACCTTATGCTCTTTGCATCAGTGGAAAACGATTTCTGCTTGTGTTTCCTTCTAAACCTCTCCCGTACATTAGACCTTCCCGGTCGACTCGCATTAGAAGGACAGCAGGAAGCTTATGCAGGAACACACGTTTGACCCACTCGGGCATATGGTGGGTTGATGGAGAACGGTGGTGCACGTTGAGCACACACACACTCGTCACGATAGAAAATGTGACCAGCACCATAGTAAACATCAGATACTTCCCTATTAATGGAACAGCCAGTGATGTTGGCGGAACGAATCTTCGAAATCAGGAGCAGAAACACAGTAAGAGCCAGAAGAACTGAAATACAAAGTGTCATCTTCTCCCCACAGTCTGAAGGAAGGTAGAAAACCAGAATTGCAAGGGAAGTGATGAGGATGCATGGAATGATGAGGTTAATCGTGCTAGAAAAGAGGTTTGCGCCTGATCACAAAGTCGTATGTGACATCCAGGTATGTGAGGTCAGTGGGGTCTTCGTTTTTTCTGCCAGGGAGAGACACAATATCCCATTCGCCGCTGGGTGTGTAGTCATCACGACTGGCAAAATCAGATGTCAAGACAAGATCGAGTTCTGTGCGGTCGTAGGTTCCAGGAACGAAATTTAAGGGTGCAGTTCTGTTGATCAAAGGGGAAGTTACGGACTTCAATCGCACAGGCGCTCTTGTAGATGGCAGGAGGGAGCCAGAAAATGTCACCGGTGTTGGAGACAACTGCATTGCAGTAAAATGAAACTTCATACACTCCATCTGCACTGCAAAAGAACAGAATATACATTCTAAATATAGATCAAGTGCATACAGTACAAAAAAGCATTAAGTTTGTTACAGTGGCAAAATGCATTCACTGGCAGAGGGGTTTTCAAACTTTTTGATGCCAATCATTGTCAAATATGAATATTCCCTTGCGAGGGACCCCCTTCTTAAAAAGACAATGGCAGCAATTTTTTTTTTATAAATAAAGACCTTTTATACTGTGTGAAAAATATTTAATCTAAATATTGTTTAATTTCTAAATTAGGTTAATGTCTTAAAAGTTGTACTAAAGCCAAAGCAAATTATTATAATAATTAAATATAATATTAAAATATTATTTGGAGAAATATTTATATTGTGTTAAGTTGATGTATTAAGTTAGCGCATGTTTTTATACCCACTATTAGAGTATTATATTTTAATTACAGCTGTCAAATCCAATGATATAATTTTGATGAACCTGTAATATAAAATTTGGTGTGTTCAAAATTATTAAATTTATAAAACAACAAGTTATCTTTCTTAGCCCTTAATCATTTTGTAAGCATCTTTATATTTTTGCTCTCAAATTTCCCCATGCACTTCCTTGCAGCCCCTAGTTTGAAAAGCCCATGCACATGAAACAGCTAAAAACACCTCCTCGTCACAGTTCCTGATTAATATGCATTAATTAACAGACATTTAATCCAGGATCTCTCTTTTCTCTGTGCCCTTTGAAAATGATTAGTGTACAGCTTTTTAATTAAAATTAGCATAGAAACACAATGCTTATTTTAGCAAAGGATTACATGCACCAGTGTTTCTTTACATGAGGAAATGCCTCTTAAGCAAATTAGTCTCATCCCACCCAATTTACCCATTTAAGCAATGAACATGTGCAAGTGCATCCTCCATTTTTATCCACTAAAATGGGGATTATATAACACACAATGCTTCCATTAGGAACAAACATCTGACCTAGATCAAGCAGTTTAAACTTTTTTGCTTGTCATTCATCTTATTTATTTCCTTCATTCTTTTGAGCTTTGTCAAGAGCAAAGATGTGAACGACCTGAAAAAACAGCAACAAGGGAGGCAACTGCTTTTGCTTCGGGCAACTCTTTAGCATAATTACAGTAACCAGTGTCTTGGAACAGTGACAGCTTGCTTGTTGTATTGAATTTGTCACTAAACAGTGACTGCATCAAAGCTTCAAAACATCCTAAAAGTTTACACGGCTTATGGATGGGAACAACTTTGAACACACATTAGTGAGGCACTAATAACTCTTTCCAAATTTACTGCTCCAAGCTATTACTAATCGAACATCAATTCATCAGATGTTGTGAATATGCATTAGATAATTCACTATTACAGTATATACTGTAACTATACTGAATTTAAGTATTTCAGTATTTGAGTGCTAAGCAATAAGAATGGCCAGTAAGTGATCCAGCAAAAGTGTTTTAATAATGTAGTTATTTTTTCATTTTCAGCATGCAATATTTTTTGTAAAGAAAACAATATATAAATAATTATTTAAACTGATACTTATTATTATATATCATTTATAAAGACTTTTACATTGTTAATATATACTGTATATGAAGAGTTCAGATGCAAAAGCCTCTAAATGACATTTGAAATTTTCTTCTAAAATGACATTTTTATCAAGCTTGTATATTTAAGTTCAGTAATTTCACTTAAATGACAATTAATAGGTAATCTTCATTGCCATTTAAGTGAAATTACTGAACTTAAATATACAAGCTTGATAAAAATGATCATTTTAGAAGAAAATTTCAAATGGCATTTAGAGGCTTTTGCAATATACAATATATTTCAAATAAATGCTGTTCTTTTTGGACCTTCTTTTCATCAAAAAGTAAAATGTGTTATGGTTTTCACAAAAATATTAAGCTGCACAACCGTTTTCATCACTGATTATACCAAGAAATGTTTCATGAGCAGCAAATCAGCATATTAGAATGATTTCTGAAGGATGATGTGACAGTATTGGCTTTTTTTCTTGATTTATAAGCATATCTATAATGCGTTTAATAATTGCATTTTCATACTTTGTTAATGCTAATAATTTCTAAATGAAGAATTACATTATTTATAAACCAGTTATTTAAGTTGTCAGTCATTCATAGTAAATACAGGTAGTTATAAAGCATTTAGTAGAGGTCAGTAAACTATTTTGTGAGCTCATCTAAAGTGAGGACTATTCATGCCTTGTAAAGCATTTATAAAGGAGACTTAAAGGCGCATCAATCTTCTAAACTGTACAAACACAAACACAACACTGTGATGCAGTACATATAAATATTTAACAGCATTTAAATCACAAATATAGTTAACTGACCACTACTAAATGCTTTATAACTACCTGTATCAACCCTGAATTACAGCATTTATGAACACACAAAGTAACCATCACTATATGTCTGAATAATAAGATGTATGAATGTACATTTAAATAGTTTATTAATCATTTACTTACACATTCTAAGTAATCATATGAACCACTGGCAACTCTTAAATAACTGGTTTATAAAAAACGCAATTCTTTATTTAGAAATGATAAATTGATCATTAATAAAGGATGCAAATACAATTATTGAACACATTATAGATATGCTTTTAAATCAAGAGTAAATCATTTATAGTTGTATTTGTAAACTGCTTATTAATGTCTATTTTTGCTTTATGAATGATGAATTAACTGTTTACTCATGCTTAACTAATGATTATTAGCGTGTAGTTATTATAAAGTGTTACCGAATAAATTACATTTTAATATTTTTTTTACATTTATATAGTGCTTTTTCTGGGACCTCAAAGCGCTTCATATATGGAAGGGGGAATCTCCTCAACCACCACCAATGTGCAGCATCCACCTGGATAATGCGACGGCAGCCATATTGCACCAGAACGCCCACCACACACCAGCTTATTGGTGGAGAGGAGACATGAAGTGATGTGATGAAGCCAATTAGTATATATAGGGATGATTAGGAGGCCATAGTGCACAGAGGCCAAGGGGCAAATTTGGCCAGGATTTTGACATCCTGGGATTTTTAATTACCACAAAGAGTCAGGACCTCGGTTTAACATCTCACCCAAAGGACGGTGCTCTTTGACAGTATAGTGTCCCTGTCACTATACTGTGGCATTAGACAGACCACAGGGTGAACACCCCTACTGGCCTCACCAACACCTCTTCCAGCAGCAACCTGGTTTTCTCAGATGGTCTCCCATCAAACCAGGCTCAGCCCTGTTTAGCTTCAGTGGGCAACCAGTCTTGGGCTACAGGGTGAAATGGCTGCTGTTTAAATCATATTAAATACAGTCAATACAATTCACTTCAATTCTTGAAGCCTTCCTTATTTTTTGTATTGTTTGTATATAACTGCTGACTCGATAAAACATGATTTTAGTTGGATATATTTGATGGTATATTTGTCTTTAATTTTGCAGTGTTACTGTGATATATGTATGAATTATCATGTTAAGCTAGTAATGTAATAGCCAATGTTAGCAGTGCAGCATCTACTGGACAGCCTGAATTTGCTTTTATATCAGTTACGTTACACTTGTTTACATTTAAGACACCACCACTATGCTACTAGCCTACTACACAAAACCACAAAACACGTCCTTTTTTCTGCCTCCCGGTTGCATGCGCAAGCAGTGATGACATTGCACAGAATTATCCATGTAATTAAAATGTAATATTTCACAATATTACTTTTTTACTATTATTTACTAATATTATAATTTAACTGTATTTATAATGCAGCTTTGGTGAGCATAAGACACTTTCAAGAATATAAATAATCTTACTGACCCCAAATGTTTGAATGGAAGTCTATACAGTACACATTATGCTACTGGTTACAGTTATGGCATACTTGTTATAGAGTACTATATCAGGGAGCCAGATGTGCGGCGATGGAATTCGTAGTTTTTTGATGCCATCGTAGTCATTTGGATCCCACACCAGTCTGTAGTCATTCCACTCCTACAGAAAAAGTAGAATGTGGTTGAAAATGCTGTTGAAAAAAAAATGACGATGTACCAAATTCATTTAAAACAGAACAGCTAAATGCATTTACTCGGTTAAACAGGATTTTCCATCATGCAACAGATATGACCTAAAAATTATAATTTAATTTTAACTCAAATCCACTACGTGCTGTGTTTACAGACATATATGGGACAGCTCATTTGACTGTATTATAACACTGACCAGATGAATGCACAGACATAGAGAGTAAGCTTACCTGCGTCAGCCACACATTCGTTGTCATGATTTGTTCCCTCTCATTCTGTAAAAAGAACAGAACATTGAATGTTGTTGTATTAGGGCTTTCACCTTCATTCAGTTGAATGGTGACAATCATGATCCTGGGTAACAGCTCACTGCTTGATGTAGCCTATATAATAGAATGCAGTTAGACTGCCCCTAAAAATCAAGATATTGGGGCAACCCCTGTATAGGTTTTTTTCAAATTTATATCAAATTTATATCATAATATATAGTTAAGCAGTATAACATGACATGATTAACAAGTATCACACAAGTGCTGTCTTTGTCCTGAATAGCATGTACAAATGTGATATTGATTTTATATAAGATTGATTTTATAATAGATTTGATACTGCTGGTATATCACAGTATACTCACTACAAAAAACTAGACTACACCACAGGCAGAGGAGCAAATAACAACAAAATCACCCAATTGGCTCTTTCTCTTAACACTACAAAGACAGTTTCGCCTATCAAAATAAACAACATAACAGAATAAAGGTCCTGCCAGTCCAGTGTAAACTACAATTGCACGCAAGTTTTTATTAATTTGTTTTTCTCCAGCGTTATCGTGTGGTGTGATTCGGAGCACAAGAAAACAACAAAGTCTGAAGCTGCTTGCTTAAAGGTACCCTAGAATGTGAAATTGAATTTATGTTGGCATAGTTAAATAACAAGAGTTCAGTACATGGACATGACATACAGTGAGTCTCAAACACCATTGTTTTGTCCTACTTAAATTTCGTTTTTGAAAAACACCCCTGAAAGACAGAAGAACCTCCACATAATACCGACCGACTGTTACGCAACAGTCGGGATCATTAATATGTACGACACCTAACATTTGCATATGCCAGCCCATGTTCAGTGACAGACGAGACGGAGCTGCACAGCCGAAGCATGGGAGTTGATCAGTGTTCGGATGTACACATGAACACAAAAATATTTTTTAGTTCCTTCATCCGAGCCTCTGAAGAAACAATGGGTTAATTTATTTTCTCTGGATAGTTCCAAACATTTTACCAACGACTGTTTCCTCAACTTGGGCCAAGAGCTGGCCTCGGATAGAGCTAATGTGTTGTTGTTCAAGTTCAGACAGGTAACTTAATCTTTCACTCAAAATCGTTCAATACTGTTTATGGATCAGTAAGTCAAGCCAGTGCAGTGACTAAAATATCAACTTCACATCGTTTCTTTTCGTAGGATGAAAAAAAACGTAAAGTGTGAATAAATTATATACAGAAAGCGATCAAAGAACAATGTTTCCACACAGCGCCAGTTTACCTGGACACTTGCCAAACTCGTTATGAATTCAATGACGCACGTTACTCTGCACAACAAGCTCTTACTGTATTTACATGATTGCGTCTGCATTAGTGAAAGCAGAGAAGGCAGAAAATGCGTTGCAATGATAATATCTTCATCCTCGCGATCGTCAAACTCCTCTGCTTGTTCAATGCTCATCACAGCAACATTTTATGTGATGGGAATAGATCTAAATACTTCCAAAACCTCTCACGATTCGTTAATAACTTGATAGCTGTAATAGTAAAAAACGTATAATAGCTGTAGTAAAATTATTGGAGATTATGAATTTATTCGTTGCACATGTAATACATAGCTATTTCATGTGCAAGCATGTCAGCCAATCACAGCAAAGGCCGGTTTCACACAGCAGACACGCCCCTTCCAACAGAGTATTCAAATCAGAGGCTAATATCAGGCTAGGAAAAATACCTTTTATTTCTAAATTATGACTATTTTTGATCTCAAAAACATACTAATATTATAAGGGCAACCCAGGAAACATTATAAAATAATTTAAAAAACCATTCTAAGCCACCTTTAAGAGACCTTGCTCGATGCAGCGTCTCATTCCCTCTCAGGGAACTAGGGTTATATAAGTAACCAAGACGTTCTTTTCAAAGGGATAGAGCTCTGAAGTTAAGGATGGTCTTGACAACCTCGGTTGAGAGACGGGAATCTATGAGCTGGGCCCTCTCAGACGCCAAGCCCAAAGTTTCCACAATTCTGGCCAGGGGTGAAATATCATGCCGCCCGCCTGAGAGAGTTGATCCCTCCTGACCGGGAGCTCCAACGGAGAGCCATCCAGGAGAGAAATTAGGTCCACAAACCATACTAACACATGATGACCTCTCAGGACTGCTAGGAAGTTTATCCTGGATCACCGCCAACATCTCTAGACAATTTATATGCCAGGACAGATGATGATCCTGCCACAGACCTTGGGCTAGATGATCACTCATGACCGCCCCCACCCTGCATCCGCATCCGTCATTAGCATTATGCGACTGACATAATGCGTGTGACTTTGATCATGTGGAGCAGATTTCCCCTCGGGGAAAATCCCCTGGTCCTGAGCCACCACTGCAGCGGTCTCATGTACCGGCCGCAAGGTATAACGTTGGGCGCTGCTGCCAACAGTTTCTGAAACTGTTTTATAGTGAGTAGCTGGCCTAGCTTTACTTGTTTCACAGCTAAGAGAATTGAGAATCGGAGAGAGTCGCACCCACATCAAAACCAAATCCCAAACGGCACCCAGATAAGTGGTCTTCTGAGGAGGAGATAATACAATTTTTTTGCGTTCAGCCTCAACCCCAACTTTCTGATATGTGCGAGAACGTCATCTCGATGCCGAACCGCCATCTGCTCCGTCTGGGCTAAAATCAACCAATCATAAATGTAATTGAGAATAATAATGCCCTGAAGCCTCAGAGGCACTAGTGCTGCATTCATGCAACTCGTGAAAGTGTGGGGAGATAAAGCTGGGCCAAAGCGAAAGAACCCTGTACTGGTATGCCTCGCCCCCAAAAGCAAACCTCAGGAACTTCCTGTGTTGTGGAAGGATGGAAATGTGGAAGTACGCATCCTTTAGATCTATCAAGACAAACCAGTCCTCGGATCTAATTTGTGACACAATCTGCTTGATAGTGAGCATCTTGAATTTGAGCTTCCCTACCGAGCAATTCAATAGGCGCAGGTCTAAATTTAGTTTAATAGGTCTAAATTTAGTTTAATAAAATTTAATTTAATAGGACGCAACCCCCAATACTTCTTTGAAACAATGAAATATCTGCTGTAATAACCAGACTGCAAACTGGGAGAAGGAACGAGTTCTAAAGCCTCCTTTTGAAGGAGCATTTTAACCTCTTGTTTCATTACCAGAGCCTGCTCGTGGCCCACCACTGTGGGCAGAACCCCTCTGAATTTTGGTGGACGACACCTGAATTGGATAGCATAATCATTTTCTACTGTCTGCAGGAGCCACTGAGATATTCTTGGAAGGCTGTTCCACTCTGCCAAAAATTCTACTAAGGGTACAGAGCAGCACACACAGCGCCCTGTAATGGTGCACTGGCAGGGAAACTCTGGTTTGACCACTCTGAGACCCTCCTCAGAGGGAGCAAGCGTCCCTCAGGAAAGCACTCACTGGGACCGTCTGCGCCCCAGCATGAAGGCGGGGTTGGCAGAACGGGCACCGTAAAATGAGTTGAACACCTTTCTCCCTCAGTGGGGACCACCCTCAGTATTGTGCGCGGCGTGGTGTCAGGACTTATTCTTAGCCGAAGCCTTCTTAGCTAATAACTGTCTTCAGATCAGTTCTATTTCCAGAAGACTTCGGCTGAGAGTGCCACAACTGAGCCCACTGACCAGCAGGAGGAGCAGGAGACGCTGACACCCGCTTCTGCTATAGACGCTTCTGCTGCACCCTATGTGATAAGCTCATAGACCGCCGAGGCTGCTCCCGCCCAGCAGCCCCAGTGACAGATTTAACCAAAGATGTCTTTCTGTGGCCACCAGGGCTGCCATAGATCGACCCACTAGCTTGGCCGACTCTCTGGTGGCGCGAAATCAGCAGCCTGACGCAGTTCATGAACTACGTCAACACTGACCTCCTCACTCTCACTCACGTCCTTCAGCAGGTCAGCCTGGTATGCCTGCAAGATGGACAGGGTGTGCAGACATGATGCAGCCTGACCTGCCGCCGTATGACGCTTTACCTACCAAAGCCAAGGTGTTTCTTAGAGGCTTGATGGGTAATGCCGGTGTCTTGAAAGATGATGCACCTTTGGAAGAGAGATGCCTCGCAAGCGTCTCTTCTACCCGCGGCATAGCACCATACCCATATGCTTTAGCCCCAATAATATTTGAGTAAGTGGTAGTCTGGGGACTAAACACGATAAGAAACCAGTTTTCTCCACGATTTCGACAGCTCGGTGTGGAGATTGTGAAAAACAGCAGGCACAGGCGTGGAGATTGCACTCGTGACGGCAAAAATCTCTCATCCTACTTCCGATTTTGACACACACTTCTGCTTAGTCAATGGCCATTCAATAATGAGTTTCTCTACTGCACTCGTTAAAACCTCCATCAGCTCATCACTTTCGGGAGTGTAATGTTGCGAGTCCTCCACATCTCCCGCAATACTAACAACATCCAGTTCCTCGGAACTGGATAGTTGCAGTACTGGTGCCAGAGCCTGAGCAGAAGGAACCACAGAGCGTGCTTCCGAACCCGGAGCTAAGGCACTGGATCTCACAGATGAAGGGAGAGATAAGGCTGGGCCCGTCTCTAACCCCACTGAGAGATCCATCAGTGATCCCCATGATAAGCGCTGCCAGGTTGAGCTATTGGCCTGTGCCATCTAGAGTTTCATGACAGAAATTTGTTTGGATATGAGAATATGACACAATCCAGACTTAAAACCTGTATCACCCATGTGAGCACTAACACTGTCCTAATCAGACATGAACATGGCAGGGTTCCAGCATCCTCACAAAGAGTGGAAGTCTGTCTGAATATATTTACTGTTTAATAAACAGCTGTCTGAAGCACAGAGTTGAACAAATGAGTAGAACAAATTTTGCAGTGGGCGGAGATACAGAATGCAACCGGACAAATATAGAAACAAATTGTTGTGTTGCTTGTCACTTTGTGGCATTATGCCTGGTTAGAGTACAGTGTCACAGTGAATATACCCATCACTCTGAATGTACCTTAAGTCTCTAAGTCAAGGGCATTCTTCTAGTGCACCATGGATGTATTGCATGTATTGTGCTTGTGACATGAACATTAAATACTTTAAACGTTTTAAAGCAAGAACATTTTATAATATTTATTTAAATTTGTAAAACATTTTTATTTATTTTATTTTTTATTTTTTTTGCTCTGGATACTATGCTAAATGCCTAAAATGTTAACTATACACACTACCATTCAAATATTTGGGGTCAGTAGTTTTTTTTTTTTTTGCTCTAATATTTTGGTGTGTGTGTGTGTGTGGATGAGAGGAGAGAGAGAGAAAACACTTACCACACTAATGAGCTGTGCAGAGAGACTTTGATGCCAATAGTGACCTGCTGACTCTTATTGACCGCAGGCCGGATAAGTTTATTGTAGCGCTCAGGACCAAGCAGAAAATCTACCAGCCTTTCCTCTGCATCAGCAGCAAGAGACACTAACATAAACAAACACAGACAGACATCCACATGGGGATATTCAGATATTCATCGAAAGACATTAAAGTCACAAAGCAGAGATAGTTCTTGAGAATATCATGAAAAGGTTAAAAATGTCTGCTTTCACTGCAGAGCAAACAACACAAACATGTCAGAATAATTTTACTATGCATCATATCCCATCAAAGCTCATAAGCCCACCACTGAGAAGGGAGTGTGCTAATGCACATGGCAAAACAATGACTTGCCAAGACTGTAGCAAAAAAAAAAGAAAGAAAAAAACACACACACACACACAAACACATGCCATTTCCTCACTGCATGTAGAACCAGATCTCCAGTGACTACTCCTCCCAAAACAGAACACTGACACACAAACGCACAAACACACACACACACACACACCTAGTTCCCATCATGAATCCAAGATTGTGTCAGACTCAATTGCTATGATCCATTCCACACCAGAAGAGATACACACAAACAAAAACAGACACACGCACAACACACACACACACACACACACACACACACACACACATCTTTTAGCTTTTGAGGCTATGCTGAGCCTTAGTCATTTTGGATGGCTTGTCTCCTTAAGCAACACAAAGTCCAGATCCACTTATCAGTTTGTTTTAGTTTTTTTGTGTAACTCAAGTCTTCAAGGGTGATATTCCCATGTAAAAGCCATATATGACTCTGGAACGACAATCAATGAATGAGTGTGTCTGGCCTATTACCTCTAATCTTAGATCCATCTGTGATCACCATTTCCAGGCGTTGGCCAATGCGTCATAAGGCAGAAAAAACATCTGCAGCATCTGATTCAAACCCTAATATCCATTTTATTGATTCTATTGATTCTATTTGTCACTATTTCAATGAGCTGTCTATATGAGCTGCAGTGGATTCAAATACAGTAATCAGTTCCAAAACCACTAATAAAAATATGAGCATGTTTATAAATAAACAAGACTTTAATATTTTACAATTTGCATTACATTTTAGACACAATATTGTCTGTCCAGAACAAAGCCAAGGTAGATCCAAACTGTTCCATGTACTACCATTTGGCCAGTAAGATTTTTTCTAATGAAATTAATACTTTTTACTAACAATATTTTTATTCAGCAAGGATGGAATTAAGTGTCAGTAAAGACATTGAACACAACCCGCTGCAGGGATTTCACACTCAGTGCTGCAAAGAAAGAATCCAATTGGCTGACCTCTCGCACCCAAAGTGAGAATCATACCCTTAAACCAACAAGTCCTTATTATTATTATTTATTATACCTTTATTTAACCAGAAGAAAACTCGTTGAGATTAAAAATCTCTTTTCCAAGAGTGTCCTGGCCAAGACAGGCAGCAGCACAAATAACAAAGTTGCAGACATAAAAAAGTCTGGAGGCTACAGTAGATGGTCCTTTGTGATGTCCCTGTAAATTTAATGAAGCTCATCTGACGTCAAGATAACTAAAGTCTTATTGCTTCTAAAAAAAATTTTTTAAATTGTGTTCTTTTTCTGTATTCATAAAATAAATGTAGCCTTGTTAATCATAAGTAAAAACATCTCAGGTTACGACTGTGACCCTCGTTCCCTGAGAAGCCACATTTGGGCCGGCCAGTACGGGGCTACTAGGAGTAAGCTGATCCTGTACTGCCGGACCCTCTCTAGAACCCTTGGGATCAGAGCAATCGGGGAAAATGCGAACTGACGTAGCCCAGAGGAGCTGGATGCGTGAGGGAGTACCAGAGCGTACAGTGAGTGTTCTCTTGAGAGGCAAACAGATCCACTTCCGCCCTACCAAACTCTCCATATTAACTCCACCCTCACTGGGTGAAGTCTCCATTCGCCGGGCCTCAGCCCCTGCCTCGACAAGATGTCTGCTCCCACATTGCTGTCCCCAGGGATAAACATGGCCCTGAGTAAAATAAGTTTTCCCTAGGGACCACAGGAGAACCTGATGCTCCAATCTGCACAGATTTATATCTGCACCTTGCCGATTTATATATGAGACCACCGACATATTGTCTGGTCGCACCAGAACATGATGCCTCTGGGGTCTGAAAGGAAATGCCTGAGGGCCAGAAACCCTGCCATCATCTCCAAGCAATTGATGTGCCATGAGAGATGATGGTCTCTCCAAATACCCCTAGTGTAGCGGCCATCCATAACCACACCCCAGCCTGTGAGGGATGTATCCATGGTTAAAACTTTCCTCTGACACGGTGCTCCCATCACAGGGCCTAGGGACAGGAACCCTGGTTTCTTCCACATTACCAAAGAACAAAGGCAACTGCGCATTACTTTGATCGTGCAAAAAGGGTTGCCCCTTGGGGAAAACCCTCTGGTCCTGAGCCACCACTGCAGGGCCCTCATGTACAGCAGGCCAAAGGGGATCACGTTTGATGCAGCTGCCATAAGGCCCAGAACCCTTTGGAAGTGTTTGACAGTGATGGCCTGACCTAGCCTGAGACTCGTAACTCTGGTCAAGATGGTGTGTACACGAGCGGGAGACAACTGTGCCCACATCTTGCCTGAATCCCACACTACCCCCAGGAAAGTAGTTCTCTGTAGAGGAATTAATGAACTTTTCTTGACATTGGGTATTAACCCTAAGCACCATTGATGGTTCAGAACAACATCTCAATGTTGAACTGCCATTTCTAATGAATTGGCAAAATGAGCCAGTCGTTGATGTAGTTGTGGATGCGAATGCCTTGAATTCTCAATGGAGCAAGGGCAGCATCCATGCATTTCGAAGCTTAGGAACTTCCTGTGTTGTGGAAGGATGGAAATATAGAAGTAAACATCTTTTAGACTTATTTTGACAAACTAGTCCTCGGACCTGATTTGACTCACTATCATAGGTATGGTCAACATTTTGAACTTGTATCTCCGGTTCAATATCAGAGATACCGGTTCAAAATGAGACCGGTTCAATACCCTGAGATTTATAATAGGTCATAACCCCCATCCTTCTTGGGAACTATGAAGTACCAGCTGTAGAACCCGGCTTCCCTCTCCTGAGGAGAAACTAACTCTATCGCCTCCTTTGCCAAGAGGGACTAAACTTCTTTGGGCTAGACTGACCAGTGTGTGAATCACCCCATTGAATCGAGGTGGACGACACTTAAACTGAATTCTGTATCCGTTTTCCACTGTGTGCAGGACCCACTGAGATATATTTTGAAGAGCCTTCCAGGTGTCTAAATAATCTGCTATGGGAATCAGTCTCTCGAGACTGACCTCGCGTGTTGTGCTTGAGATATCGGTGACCTGAAGCATTTGATTGACAGGAACTAACTGACTTAACATTTCTCCGACAGACAAAGACCTTGCGTGTGTACCTTGTGAGAAGGAACGCACTTGACAGAGCCACAACATTTTTGGGCAGATACTGCAATTTGCGTTCGCTGAAAACTGATGTGCCCTGAGGCGCACTTCGATTTCCTGGGGGCTCCTTGAAGGAGCGAGCTCGAATCATGAAGGGGACCACCCTCAGAGGCCTGCACAATGAATCAGGACCTATTTGACGAAGCCTTCCTCGCCTGAATGACAGTCATCAGATCTGCCTTCAGTTTGGAGGACTTCGACTGAGAGTGCTGCCCCTGGCTCCAGGCCTTTTTTTGGGGGGAGTGCGAGAGGCAACACTCTCCCTCTGCTGCTGCAGGTGTGAGGAGCTGGCAGCGGCCTCATGGGACTGCCCCTAGCAGCAGACCCATGAGACTTGGAACGATGGCAGGGATTAGATGCTTTAGTGTGACTTACTGTCGTTTCGACTCCTGAAACCTCTCGATGACAGTACTGACTACCTCGCCAAAGAGGCCAAATGACGAAATCGGGCCATTGAATCAGGCCCTGTCCTTGTCCCCGATGCCCGAACAGGTCTGCCCTGTCAGAGCGCTAAAAATGTATATTCAGAGGCTGAAGTCAGACCAGTTGTTGGTGTGTTTTGGGTCACCCAAGAAGGGACTTCCCGCCTCCAAACAGACCATCAGCAACTTGATTGTCCATGTTATTTCTTTGGCCTACCAGGTGCACAATTTGCCTTCACCTTTGGCCGTGAGGGCTCATTCAACCAGAGGCATGCTGTCCTCTCGAGCCCTCCTCTCAGGAGGAGGGGGGGGCGATCCAGGAGGTCTGCGATGCAGCAGGATGGACTAACCCCCATACCTTTATTAAGTTTTACAGTGTGGACATTCTGTCTATGCCTGCCACTCTTGTCCTAAATGTGCATGTGAGCAGCTTCACTCTAGGACAGACTGGGTGCGTTGTGGCATAGTGGGTACTCGTTCCCCCAATTGTCATTCAATGCAGTTTGAGTTCCATCGAAAGGAAACATCTCGGATTACGGCTGTAACCCTTGTTCCCTGAGAAAGGGAACAAGAACTGCTTCCCTTCGCCACACCTTCCCCTGCCTGGGAGCGCTTGCTTCATTACAGCAGCTAACAATGTTGTGTGCTGGTGTCTCTTTGTAGTTTCCGCTTATGCCGTCACACATTCATGACGCAACACCAATCGGGATTGGTCTAGTTTCATTCATGCTTCAGAGGTGCTACGTTGAGGGGTGTTCCCCAAAGTGTCATTCAACACAGTTCTCATTCCCTTTCTCGGGGAAACAAGGGTTACAGTCGTAACCCGAGATGTTTTCACTGCGTGCACACACAGTAAAGAATAAATCTATTGTATATATTTGTGATGCAATCTGGGAAAACCCAGATCCAGTCCTTGTTGAACTACAACGGCACGCAAGTTTTTATTTATTTATTTTTATCCAGCGTTATCGTGTGGTGTGATGTGGAGCACAAGAAGCTGTTCACTTAAAAGACCTTGCTCGCCTCTTAATCGTCCAATTTCAAAACGGTTTTCACAGGATGAATTTTTAGTTCGTAAGCTTTTGAATGATACCTAATCTATGATGATTACTAAAATATGTGATAGAAAAAAGGCAATAAAAAATGGAGCGCCAGTCGTCCAGCTAGCAGGATGTGACGGTTATTTAAACCTGTTTTCTCAAAATTCTGTTTCTGAAAATCATAGCGATCAGCCGACTTCAGATAACCATATGTTTTTTTTTCAGACAACCGATAAAATAAATAAAAACTGATTTGGAAAAAGCTTGAACCCAGCTGTAAATATGGGATCAAAACCTGCAATATGTCAAATTTCACCATGTGGTGGGTTTTCCCAGATCACATCACATTTGTGCTACTTTTTTCAATTTAATTAAAAGATTAAAATCAAGGTTCCATGTGTTGCACAAACTCTTAACAAAAAAATGACCCCATTGTAAAAACAAACATTTAGGTGAGATCAATGTAAAAAAAATGATAACTGATATTTATGTTTCTATCTATCTTAAACATAAAATAACCTGATCCTGTTAAGGCATGCGACTGTTCTTGCATCAAAATCCTGTTTATTCATTGTATGCATTTAGTTTTATATACAGGTTTGTGGCTCTTTATTTATTTGTATTAATTAACTACTTGTAAACTTATGTCCACTGTTCTTTTTTTATAAATATAGGATTTGTATTACATCTATATTCATTAATAGTCGAATCAGGAATCGAAATTCGAATCGAGAATCGAATTCGAAAGCTTGTGAATCGAAATCAAATCGAATTTGAACATCTGAATCAATACCCAGCCCTAGTTTCTATTGTGCTTTGTTTGTTTCATGGGTGGATCGTGTTTGCGTTTTGGATCAGATGTTCCTGTCTATTCATGTGTAGTTTTGTTATTAAAGGGGTGATGAACTGAGAAATCAAATTTTCCTTGAGCTTTTGACATCTAAGAAGTTATCATATTATAAGAATATCCTATAAGTTTCAGAACTGAAAATGTCCTTGTTAGTCCAATATAAGCTTTTATTGACACCAGCCCCAGCAAACGACTCGTTTTTAAAAGTGGGAAACTATGACGTCAAAGAGGCTAAAACAACACCCCCACAGAAGAGGATCAACTCCTACTACGGCCCCGTCCACACTACTGCCTTTTCGTTTAAAAACTGAGACCTTTTGCTGACGTTTGCATCTCCCGTCCAGACTAAAACGGGAAAAACAAAGACCTAGAACGGAGACGTTTAGAAACGCTGCAGCTCTGTTTTACATTTTGAATCTCTGGAGGGCATTTTAGTGTAGACGAGACAAAACGGAGGACTTCAGAAACGGTGACGCTGAGGCTGACGCTCGGCTCTATGATTGGGTGTTATCAGTCATGACGTATCCTTCCCTGATTCGTCAATCACTTTTTACACCGGCACGCACATGCCCAGTGTTGGTGATGAATGGTCACGTGATCCCCGTTTTCAGTCGTTTTAATGTGGACGGAGATCATTTCTAATACGCAGTTAAAACGCTGGTGTGGACAGAGATTGTATTCATTTTAATTCTCCGTTTTAAACGAAAACGCAGTAGTGTGTGCATTATCGATTTGTGCATTACACGCATAGCTAAATAACATAGGCCTACCTCGTGATGGCAAACCGGATCGAGCTACCAAGCAGTACAGAATATTGTGCAGTGCCTGGTTGTGGAAGAAGATTCTGCGTATGCTTCCTCTGGATTCCAATAGGACTGCATAGATAAACTTTATTTTGAATGACGTCCCACTCCAGCGGATGAGGGTAAAACCGTCTGTTTTCAAAACAATTTTCCCCACGTACACCAACGAGGCGAGTTGAAAAACTCATTATAATAGCTAAACTGTTATCCACTCAAAGCAGTGGGCGTTTACTTCCAAGTCTTCAGTGCGAAAATAAAAAAAAATTGCGTTTCTGAGCTGGTCTCAGAGCTAGGGTAGAAAATGCTTATTAGTCATTTATTGTTTTGAATGCAAAAACTAAGCGAACGTCATAAGTTCACCTCAGAAAACAATATAATAAAATTTAAAAGCCAGTCCATGACCCCTTTAAAAACGTGTATGCAAGTGGATCCTCTCTCTGCGTCATCTCTCAGCCTTCGTAAGACACAACATATATATTTTAAATATTTGTTTAGTGGCATGGTTTACTAAGCACTAATGAGCACTGACCCTGCTGTCTTTTAGGCTGTTCAGCAGCCTTTACCATCACACTACAGACCAGTGATGATCTTTACTGCCTTGATGTCATCTCATATTTACTCACTGTATGAGCCATATAGACCATTGTTTTTTTTCCCATATTGTGCTACTTTTATATTTGTAAGAATGCTCTCTTTCATTTTCTTTCTTTTGCTACCTATAGCTTCAGGTAAACATTTTAAATGCACTTGGTACAGCAAATTTTGTTAATTTCTTGTATCCATAACATGGTTCTAGTTTAGAACCCAAGTGTAAAGTCTTTCACAACAGCTAAAGGTAGATTTATACTTTAAACTGTAGATTTACAGAAAGGCTGTGTAAAAGAGATACATCAACATAAGCAACAACTTGTGAAAGAGATGATAATCAAAGAGGAAATGAATTTACACTATACGTGTGTGTTTGTGGCTATTCGTTGAGCTGTAATTTATATGAACCGCCTGTGAAGAGGTTGTGTGCTTTTGTCATGATTGCTCGTGTTAATGGATGTTAATGGGGGTTAAGTGCTCTCATCCCTCACATTATGGGTCTTCTCCTACAGTATAGTAATAATATTACACAGGTATAACCATAACTAATACACAAACACACACACACAAATATATATCTATATATATACAGCTATGGAAAAAATTAAGAGACCACTGCCAATCAGCAGTTGCTCTGGAATTATTATTTATATTATAAATAATAAATCCAGAGCAACTTCTGATTTGGCAGTGGTCTCTTAATTTTTTCCATAGCTGTATATAGTATGTTCTTTGCATCTTAGAAATTGATTTCACATACTGTTTTTTTTTACAATGTGCAGATGTAATTAAATGAAGACAGCAAATAAATCCAAATTGTATGCTATCTTTATTAAGTTATATATGCACATTGATCCTTATCCTGTCTCTTCTGAACTGCTACATATAACAGTAACATTCGGTTGACCATTTACGGATGTTGTACAGACGTTTTTCTGTCTTGCTGTGGGCACAAACTGTCACAAAGACTTGGACCATATATTTTTATGTAAAATAAACAGAATGCTTGCTATAAAATTAATCTAAATCCATGCCTCTACAACAGAACTGCAGTGGAAAAGTCTAAATCTATGGACTCTTTATAACACTCTAATTTGTGTTATGATTCTTTTTTTTTTTAAGCTACTGGAGTTTGGGAAAGGGAATGCTGTGATAACATAGCTCTATTTTTACTTAATTTACTTCAACTTATATGAAAGGGTCTATGGACATATGGACTACCTAAAATAAAATAATTTAGCCCGAAAAATGTCTTAACTTCTTCACAACAATATCTATACATGCAGGTTATTTAAATGTTTGTATATATAATGACACATTTGTCTGTGTGTATGATTGTGTGTTTGATAAAATTAAACTCATTCCATATGTAGTTCAAAGGTTAAATATATATACAAAAAATCCAACCTATATAGTTTTCTCTTGCATGGAATACAAAAGGAGGAGTAAAATAATGTTGCTCTTCAATGAAAGTGAATAGGGAATAGGGTTATTTTCTTGCCACAAGCGTCAAAAGTAGTCCACAACTCAAGCACTAAAGGTCTTCTGAAGCAGCGTAAAAACTACGTATCACCTCTGTTAAGTTTCAGAAACATGAAAACAAAAAGAATGGTATTTGACATACTTGATGAAAAAAAAAACTTAACTAACAAGTCTCTCAGCACGTGTCCCACGTGATCTCATGCATCCATTAGGTGAGAGAGAGAGAGAGAGAGAGAGAGAGAGAGAGAGAGAGAGAGAGAGAGAGAGAGAGAGAGAGGGGTACAAAGGATAAAGAAAAACACCTTGTTACCAATGTCTGTAATAAAAAGTATTGCATGCTAAGTTAATGTGCTAACATTACTAATTTTCTGAATATAAGACAAACTAAAGCCTTATATAAAAAAGTGTTATTGAAAAAATAGTT
The DNA here is from genome assembly GCA_030378365.1 of Hybognathus amarus. Taxonomy (NCBI): domain Eukaryota; kingdom Metazoa; phylum Chordata; class Actinopteri; order Cypriniformes; family Leuciscidae; genus Hybognathus; species Hybognathus amarus. Next base: position 185,063 of record JAQIUQ010005034.1, on the reverse strand, counting down.
TCCTATGCCATAGCTTCTTACTTGTCACGCACAGCCAAAATAGACAGAGACATAAAAACCACTTTGATGCCATCACGGAGCCCGTTTCTCTCTCTCTTCCTCTCTTTTTCTTCTGTCCCGGCGGTGAAGGTTCACGGTGATGTCCAGTCCACGGCCACTATCACCCTCCAGAGTCCTCCGTCCTCTCCAGGACAGGTGGTGTCGTGTATTTAACGCAACACGAGGCTTATTCTAGCTGTGCAAGGGGGTTTGCTCTTCCTCTCTCAGTTTCCAGTAGCCGTCTCCCAATCATCGACAGATGTTTTGCTCGCGTTAATACAATGCATTCCAGACGCCGAGAAAAGCGCGAGCCCGTCCACAGACTCCAGTCAGATTACGCGCGCTTCCATTTGAAGCACGGATGAGCCATTCATCAAGTCAACACGCATGTCTCAACAAGAAAGAAACATCGTTGTTGCATATGTAAACACGTTTCCCGAAAACACGAAAATAACCGACAGTAGACACCGGCTGCAACTTTTAAGCGATGATTCGCAGGAACACAATGACTGTTCAATCTCCCAGACACGTCTGCTTTTATCCTTTTCTGCTTCAGCTCACAAACTTAGGTACCATCAATATTTGTATACTATTGTACAAGGCTATTGTGTATTCCTGGCTGAGTGATCTTCTGATGCAGTCCATGGATCTGTGAGAACAGATACATTCTCATATGGGGCATCGCTCCGGGAGAACACGTGACAGACCGTGCCGTTTCCCGTGCGAGGTGCAGGAATCGGTTGAAAATGGGTAATTTATTAAACAGTTAAATTAATTTAAAGATGGTTCACTTTATTGTATCTATCTCTCTGTTTAACTATCAACATTTCTTTCTTTTCTTATTTTTTAAATGATAGCCTGTATGCCCAAGTATATTTTTTAAAGGGTACCACAACATAAATGTTTTAGACATTATTTAGGTCATTCTTTCTTCTCAGTCCAACAAAAATCAACAAAATATCAACTGTATCAGCACAACCATCTCCTTCTCCCTTGTCTGTCATTCGTTCACCCACATTTTGAAATGATCATTTATTGTTCCAAACCTATTAGACTTTTGTTCATCTTTGAAACACAAATGAAGATATTTTTAATGAAACCTGGAAGATTCATGTCTCTCTATTGAAAGCCAATTCTACTAAAACATTCTTAAAAACACTCACAAAGACATTGTTATCTAAATCCATATTAATCAACTGATATTAGTATAGCTGCAATAAGCTATATTCGAATATTTCACTCATAATTTTCTGAACAAGAAACAGGACTCCAAGACAATTATAAGCAACACCAAACAACTACAACAACCAACAAACCACAACTGAAACACAGAGGTATAATACACAAGCAGACAAATAAGCAGACAATAAACATTAACAAGGGGGTGTGGTAAATCCGTGATCCACTGTAAAAAAAATCTTTTCAAGATTTGTTATCACAACATTTTTTCTTTTGTCAAATCAACTTAAAAATGTATTTAGTTCAGATAACTTATTATTTTGATAATTATATTCTCCTTCATTGTATGAACTCACTTTTTCCAGTTCAATCAACTTAAAATTTGAAGGCAACCAGGTTACTTACTTTTTTAAGTTAAACCAGTATTTTTTACAGTGGGGAGACCAATAAACAAGACAAGGAACACCTGTGAACAATGAGTAAACAATTAAAAAAATTACAAGACACAAGGCAGGATAACAGGAAATCATGTGACTGACAAGACACACCGTGACAGTCACAGATATGGATTTTCATATTCTGTTTTTGTTTCCCTTTGTCCCTGTCTTTCTGCACCATTTAGTTTTGGTTTACTTGGTTACTTATTATCTCCTTGTTTGTTTTTATGGTTAATTATCATCCGTCAGTCGTTGGGTTCATTTTGGATTTAAACTTATGTTTAGTCCCTTGCCGGTTCTCATCTGATGGTTTGAAATTTCTCCTTTTTCTCTGTTTCTGAATGTTATGAAGTTTAAATAAATAGTATTCTGAGATCGCATTCTGTCTCGTCATGCGTGCTGCAAACCCGATGGTTACAAGAGACTCCTGTCACCTTTAAAAGTCCTTTCCGCCAAAACTTTGCTGCTTCAAAACATTCAAGTCAAAGTCATTCTAAACATCAATATGAATCAAGCGGTCTAATTTAAATCTTTAATTTTTGGGTGAAGTTAAAAATTGTATTCCTTATCTTTCCATTAGCTGTTGACTTACACATACCTGTCATAAAAAGTGCTCCCTTTCTCTTTGACCTTTGTATCCAGAGAAATCACAAAAAGGACTTAAACCAAATCTTCCAATATCTGTTGAAAGATTCTACTTTTTTCTGTGACACCAATTATGGTTCTGGCTCACATCTCTAGGTGATAGATAACGTGGCCTGTAGTGTAGTGGTATAGTTTTCAATTATCATACAAGGACATAAGGGTTCAAATCCCTTTTACACAGTTCTCAAAATATGTTGAAAAGAGCATGATTTTGAGAACGTGTTTTGCATAACATGAACAAAAACATTACATTATGGTTGATCGAATGTCAGAATATTCAGTTTAAAGCAAAAGATTTGAGGAATGTGCAAAACAATTCAACTGCATGCATACATGTGAATGGTAATTTCTGTCTTGACATTTTACAAATATGCCTTTCTTTTAGGTATACCATATAAATTCAAAATATACTTGACCGAGGGCATTTCTCAGATATCTTCCATTTGAATGGGCATGGCTGCAGATTTCTGCATATGCATGCTCTTTCTCTCTCACACGCACAGTAGGACAGTAGGCTTTAAAAGGCTAGCTTCTGCTTTCCACAACTGCAGTAGGTTACCTGCCAACTGTTAAAAGCAGAATCGTGTTCACAGCATAGAAAAGCTCCACACTGCACAAACACACTTTCACATCTATACAATAAATTCAGATTCATTATGTTTCATTGGGTCACTGAACACTCAAATTTAAGACACTCATTTCAGTGGGACATCTACTAACATCTTGTTAGTGTTCAAAAAGCAAATATATTTAATGCTGTGAAACTGCACATATTTGGCATTAAAGGTTCTAATCCATTAATATGCATGGGATCATAGCCCAATATAAAATTGGCATCCCTCAAGATGATTTCTATGACGATAGTGATAGAAATGTTGATGCATATGAATTATGATGCTTTTTTGAGAGTATACTATAAAGTTATTTAAAACAAAAAATAAAAACAGTTTAAATATACAGAGATCATATATATATCAGAGATCAGTTGTACATTTAAAGAATTGTGTGACATTAAAAAAATGTGATTATGTTTGTTGACATTTTAACAATATGACAACTCTTCATGATAAAGTTAATTTTGTTAACTTAAGTAATTACACGGCTCTGTGGAATACTTGATTCTGATTGGTCAATCTCACCATCCAGTGTAACACTTAAACGTCGGTTATATGATGATCCTGGAATGTCATACAACTGACGCTTTACCTTTAAAGTCAGTTAGGTGACGGGGTAGGTTTAGGTCTGGGATAGAGTTAGGATCCGAGAACGTCATCAAACCGACGTTTAAGGGTACCCTAAAAGGCGGATATTGACGTATGGTCAAAAGACATCCCAGGATGTCAGTTATATGACGTCTTCAGATTAGACTGCGCTGTCCAGTGGTATGTTATTCCCTGATAACAACTGCTAAAAACACAGGCTCATCCGGCTATCAGTCCGGATGGCAGTCGACAACGAGCTGAGACACTTTTGTCCCCGGATAAAAGGTCACCTCGTCCTGGTCTGCTTGGACAACATCTCAGTGGTAGCCTACAGTACATAAATTCGGAATGCTTCCTGGTCTGGGCTAAGCACAATCTACTTTTACATACATGCTGCTGACATATTATTGTAGCAGAGTTTAGACTCTAGCCATGAAAATGTCACAAGTATCAGAAAAAAGCCTAAATGTCAGAGCATGTCAAAACCGATTTCCTGTGCCGATTTACCCCTTCCGACAATCTTAAGGATGCTCCGATTATCGTAAAATAATCTATCCAAGATGTTTGATTTTCGTCCTGATTTCTTAGGGGATTTATCCCTGGGGCAACCACGCATGCAGCCTGTGGACTGTGGCGTGTAGCCAATCAGAAAGCGAGGTGACGAGGCACAGAGGAAGCACCTGGAAACAAAATCAAAACAGTCGCTCGCTTTGTCTTTTTGACCATCGCCTTTTCTTTTGATAACATTGTTTTTTTTCGGTTAAAAACAAACTACAAACTATCCTCTTCGTCAGCCATGATTGTTTACTCTGAAGTCACGTTTGATCACGAGGAATTTTGCAAGATTTTCTGGCTGACCTGGAGATGCTCGGGAGTCAAATCGGTTTGTGTGTAATGTGTTGATTTTGCCATGTGGCTGTGCACCACAAACTGTATGACCAAAACTGTGAAACCCGTGATTTTTTTATCTCCGTGTGTGGGGTCTCTTAGGGTTGGAAAATCAGCAGACAATTTTATAATCGTCCCGTGTGAACCAGGCTTTACTTAATAGTCAATGATTAATAATACACTAATCTAACCCTAACCCTACAAATCAAAGGTGTGGATTCCATATTAGGTGTAGGGTGGTTTATGAACAGAGATGTGTTGTGTAAATTGTGCTCAGACACACACCTCTCACTTACAGGATGATGGAGATTCCAATCGGTCATAATGGATTTGGTTCACCTCTTGCCTTATGCGGCCCGCAGTAAAAGAGATTGACGGGCATCATAAAGGTGTGTGAGAGACAGATTTTTGTAATATCTTGAGGATGGGTACAGATTTTGAAACAGGACCAGGGATGATTCATTAGATGTGCCATTTTTATTATATTTCTGAAAGACACACACCTGGTACCTAAAGTGAGATTACAATCCATGATCATCCACATCCAACCCCTCTGGCAACCAGCACACACTCTTCACTTCCATTCAATAACCATGTAAAGATCATCAAATAAAAGTTCAATTCACCTATAAAGCACCTCTAAGAAATGGTGATGTCATGGCCCAGCTCAGATCAATTCAATGGCAAGGAAACTCTGTTGATGACGGTGAAGAAAAACCCTTAGGAGAAACCTCAGGCTCAGAGGACTTGTCTGGTTCTTGTGTCTTTGCTTTGGATCTGAAGGCTGTCATGTTGACAAGGTCTTCACAGGGGATCTGTGTAGAGCACATCTAGTTGTCATAGTCTTCGGTGACATTCAGTGCTGTTGTGGTCATCATTAGGTACATAATCTCGGGATAAGGATGAATTAGAGAGACTAATATAAGCATAGATGCCAATCTTCTTATGATGTAACAACATTGGAAGTTAAGGGAAGTGCTCCTGGTTCCGGTTGATATAATTCAGTGGTTCCCAAACGTTTTGCAGCATGCACCCCTTTCTTGTGTTTAACACCTGTCAAGTATCCCCCAACACATTACTCTGGTTGAACGCCACATTTTTTATAGCTGGGTTTCAGTCACGTGATTATGATGACGCGTGGAATTCAGATGGAGGGCAGGGAGTGAAGAGCGCAATGGACGAGATGGAGGAAAGTCCGTACTGTACTACTTTACACGCTATTACAAGAGAACGAAATAAACAAAAAATCAAACATATGTTGGACGTGATGCTTACGTTATGAAGAGACGATTTTTCAACTGAATTGAAATATTTTCCTGCCATCGAGGCGGTAGATATCAGCAACTACCTCATCTTACAGACATACTTTAACTTTACAAAGTTCGGAAACGTTACACAGTCACTTAAGTTGTATTAACTCACCTTGACGAAAGTGATCAATAATGTTACACACAGCATTTTCCCATTCGTCTCCTCCTGACCGCAGACATAGGTTTGCAAGCCGTTTTTCCAGAGCTTTTAGCTCTCATCCGAACCACAGTTTCTTGCATTTTCCCCCTTATGAACAACAACTTTTGGCACTCGATAAAAACTCCTTGTGGTTTGATCGATTTAAGTAACGATGAATGACGCAAAACACAGGCATTTTGAGTTTGCTATAGTGCTTTGTAAATACAGCAAATCATTTCCTGCCCTCCATCTGCATTTCGCGTCATGGCAACGACGTGGCGTGATGTCATATGAAAACAAGCTATTGCAATATCTAATACAAATATTCACTGTAGATTAGAATGCATAAAAACATTCTGTTATAAATACAAACAATTTCTATTACCCTTTTTTGTGAGATGGATGGGCCTGCATGTTTGCACACAGATCATTAAAATTTGGGGTAATGGATGACAGTTTTACTCTCAAATCATTCTCAGCATCTAGTCTTTGTCGATGTTTTATTTTCAACAATGTCAGTGCAGAAAAGCCTCCCACGCATAAGTATGTGGTTGCAACAGGCATCCACACTTTAAGTGCTTGCTTTGACAATCCTGGATACTCCATCTTACACCATTACTGAAGCCCAGAAATCCACCAGTGACTTATTTTTAAAAAGTATGTTGTGTCTCCCATAAGATGGTAACTTTTCTTGTTCTTGAAATGAGGGATGTGGGATTGGAGGAGTGAAATCAAAAGGATTCCGAATCCATGTCTGAGATTGCTCCATGCGGAGAAGTAAGTCCGCAGATTTTGGCTGAGCTGGTTGAGATGTTCAATTATGTGGCCTTTGCACAGATCACACAGATTGCAAAAATTCAGACAGAAGAGCAAAGCACTCGGTGGAGTTTGTATTTATCCAGTTGGCCCAGAAAACAAGCTTTTAAGTGATTCAGATTTGTCCTGGGTGTTGAAAATGGTGGTACTAAGACCCTGCAGACTTAAGTTAAGTTCATTCAGAGAAAAAAGTAAATAGAAAATATGTCTGCCAGATATGCCAGCTTCTGAAGCCAGATGTAGTCTTGCAAGCATGAAGACAAGTGAAACGGATTGTGAACAAAAAATTCCTGAACTTCACATTTGAGCTCAAAAATACTTGCTAAGATTTTTCCACGTGATAACTAGCACACTTCTGTGTGCAGTAGAAGTGTTTCATGCTCGCGGTCCATTCGTTGCATATAGTGCGAAAAATCGGCCGTGCGTGAATTTAACAGCCGAGCCTTGATGAAGTTGACGATTTTCACAATGTCATGAAGTACAGATAAAAGTTCACTTGCCATGTTTTTCGTTGCTAGGGCTTCTTGGTGGATGCTGCAGTGCACCCAGGAAACTGATGGTGCAACTATTCGGATGAGCTACTGCTCGTTCGTGTCTCCCTGTCATAGATTTCGCCCCGCCTGTACAAACTCCAACGCAGCCGCGCCCAGCCAATTTCATGTGCTTTGAAAAATCTATCAATCAAATTAAAAACGTCTTCCCCTGTTGAACATGTGACAAGGGGACGGCAAAACAAAAAATTTTCATGAACTGTGTTCTTAAATAAATAATGGACATACACCAGAAGATTTGCTAGATTTGCCATGTCAGTAGACTCGTCGACTTGCAATGAGAAGAATTCAGTTTTTTATTCTGCTTATTAGCTGGCTGAGGATGTCAGTAGAAAATCGTATCAATGCGACAAGCCACAGTATTGTCAGAGAGAGGGATTTTGTCCAGCGTCTTTGCTGCTTTCTCCCCAAGCATACAGTTTACCAAATCTTTGGCAACAGGTAAGCACAGATTTTCTGCAATTGTGTGGGGCATACCTTTTTTAGCTGTGCGGTAGCTCACCAGATATGAAGCTTTCTGTGCATTTTTAGAAGTCCCTAAGCCTGAAAAGGATCTACTGCCTGCAATTGATTTTGACATTCGATTTGTTATAAAGCAGAATTTTGAGACAGTAACAAACATGAAGGACTATGATGCAATAGGTAGTCACTTCAAGTACTGAGGAGTTAAACCATTTAGAGCTTTGTAATCAGTAATCAGCAAGATTTTAAATTAGATGCAATTTTTAATAGGGAGCCAATGCAGTGTTGGTAGAACCAGGGTAATATGATCACACTGCATTTTAGACCAGCTGGGGTTTGTTGACCACTGCATTGGTCATAGCCAGAAATTGAGATTAACTCGTATTCCTCAAATCTGCATTCAACATAATGAAGCAAGAAGTGCTGGTGCATACAACATCAGAACAGCTGTTAAAAGCATCCATACAAAACACAGCGTCCAGGAATAAATCCGCAGGACGAGCGAAGTGCACGCACAATACTAGGACAGACAGCTGAAACCAACACACACTGAAAAGACGCAGAACACAGAAAGTTGTGCTAAAAATGCATTTGTCATCTAGGTAGTCCAGAACGCACTCCCCACTGAGTCCTAAGGGGTAAAGCACTGCGTAGGCTACTTTTCGTGAACAGAGCGTGACACATTCGAACACGAATCTCGGGAAACTAACGCCTTTAAAAGTGCGTCTTTCAGATTCACCACTATAAACCAGTCTCCGGGTCGAATGTGCGCGAGGATCTGTTTCATTGTAAACGTTTCTGAACGTGTGTTTAGCAAGTCTTATGCCACCCGATATCACTTTGAAGTCAGGCAGCAGTTGTCTCTCCGTGCCACCATGGAGACGGCCAAGTCAGTGGGCTGTTCTATGGTGGCTACGGAGAGGCACTCAAATCTTTCTGGTATCAAAGAAAAATATAAAAATTGATCTTTTTCTTTGAATTTATGCCGCGCTTTCCCCTGCTGGCCTATTTGGTGACTCAGTTAACTCTGTCATCGATAGGTTCCAAGAAGATAAAAAGCAGGCGGCGGCATTACCTGTTAGGGCCTTAGATGCTTATGTCCACAGAGCTGCCCAGGGAAGAAGTCTGAACAGTTGTTAATTTGCTTTGGACCACCCAGGAATGGGTGTCCTGCATATAAACAAAGGATCAGCTTGCTTACGAGTTGGCTGCTCAGCCCTCACCTTTGGCTGTTTGATCTCATCTCGACTTGGAGTATGGCTGCTTCTAAAGCTCTATTGTCAGGAGTTTCCATTCATGATGTTTGTGATATGGCATGATGGTCCTCACCACACACGTTTGTTAGGTTCTATGACTTGGACCTCAGCTCCACACCATGGGTTGCAAGTGCTCTCGTCCTCTGTGCACTCTGATTTCACATGAAGGGCAACACATGTCCGTCATGATTTCATATGTCTCGGTTCACGTATGTACGTACGTATCGGATTCCATGCGTGCTTCAGGACACACACACATGCAGAGGCGTTCCCACAGCGTCGACGCAGCGTCTCGTTCCCTCTTCCGGGAACTAGTGTTACATAAGTAACCGAGACGTTTTTCAAAATGCCTATTTTGCAATATATGGGAGTTTTTACGAAATTTACGTGTTTTCTATTGGGAGTGTTTTCAATTTGCAACTTCAATTAGCGCAATTTGAAGGGTGATGGCAACACGGCTAATATTGAGTTCACCAAACTCCTAAGGTAACTGAACTACTAGTGTGAACACACACTTTGAGAGGAAACACACTGGGTGCTTTTCAATACTCAATCTGATGCAATCGAACTCAGCCATCTTGAAGGGCATCTCAGTTCTCTAATTGCACAGACGAGGTGGCGGGAATGAGGAGTGAGGAAGCTCAGTTCTGCTAGAGAAACAGCATTTCTACCAGAAAGACTCGGGAGATAGAATGATGTAACAAAGTATTTATTTATTGACAGCCCAGCAAGCAATTATTTATAAAGTTATTTGGCGTAGGCCCCATCCATAGTGTATAATCCGAGGGTAGCGGATCTACATTTCCTGCCTGGAGACAAAGGCAAGGGTGCAACCGACCCCCGGGAGGTATGAATAGGACCATCCTGGTGGTGGTGAGGGTGGAGGTAATTGTTTGCGTCAGCTTCTGCAAACTCAAACATGTGTAAGTACCGATCTTATATACAGCAAATATTAAGACATGATTGAATAGATGTGAAGGTAATAAATAAATAAATTATAATTTATAATAATAATAAATTCAGTCTTCCTGGCAGAACTTGTGCTAAAGCTTTTATGAATATGCTGGTCAATCAGCCAGGGGTGTGTTTACCAAAATCAACTATGGTTGCAAGTTCCGTCGTTACCAATAGAGTTCAATGGAAATGGCAATCATAGTTGGCTAGCGATGTATTTGGGAAATGCACCCCAGACCAGCACTATACCAACACTACAAGCTCTAACCAGTATAAACCAGCCTGAACCTGATTGGTCAACTGACACCTGCAGTTCTATAAAACATCATGCCGTCACTTATCCCATCAGCTTGCTTGCCATTATTGACTTATATATCGTTGATAAGCATTTGTAGTGTATTAGTGATTTCGTGTGATTTGAAAGTGTTTTGTATTTTTTCTGTGTTATATTTTTATGCTATAAGTGGTGTTAAAAATATTCTGTACATTAATGGGCCAATGTGTTATGATGTGAGATGTGGTAGGCTGCAGCGGGCCAGAAAGTCCAGGGCCAATTTTTGGTCCCTGTCCGCCCCAGTCTCAGATGCATGATTTATGATAATGAGAGTTTATATATTGTTCTGACTAATTTGAGGTAGCTTTGTGGTTAGGAGTTGATAAAAATGAGAAACGATTAAAACTATTTTTTTTGCAGTTTTTTGCAATTTTGTATGGTGGCAAAAGTGTCGTAGAAACCACACACTTCAATTTTAAATGCAGTCATCAAGTCATATCATGCTAGTGTATTTTTTCCCTTGTTGAATGTGATTCTGCAGGTTCAGCTGTATTTTTTCAAGAAAGTGGCAGCAAAATCACAAAGTCAAAGACAGTGGAGAGCTTTAGCCCTGACCTCTATTCTACCAGAGGTCAAAGTCCATTTCAGGGGCAGCAGAGCAATTTAGAGGTGAGGAGAGGTAACTGGGGATGTCTCTGACAACGTCTGTCATACACACACATATGCAAATGTGTCATGGCAATGCAAGCTTTGGCACTGCTTTGTTTTACATTTGACAATACAGAAATTGCAATTCATTTTACTCGAAGGGAACTACTGTAGACACTTGGGCCGGATAAGTGTTGCGATTTGACAGAATTACCCCTCTCTTTCTTCATCACCTGATTTTTTTCCAATTCTCACAGATTTTTTTTCACCCTCAACATAAAATACCTGATTATCATGCCTACAGGTAACTACTACAAACGGGAATTGACTTTTTGATTTTTGAATTTGTGTGCCATGAAAAACAAAACTCCAAATAAAAATAACAAATATTATTTATAAAACATATCTCCAGCCCTTCACAAAGCCTTGGGTGCGTTTTCAGAAGCCAACTATAGTTGCAAAATTCTGTTGATTTGTGTTGGTAACGACAAACTTGCAACCCTTCAGGAAAACGCACCCAGGCTAGTTGTTTTTGAAGGGCCGGAAACCATGCTGGACACTTTCTTGTGGCACCTTAAGAGTTGTCATGACATAATTTCACTGTGGATCCAGTGTACTTAATTATATCTAAATTATGATTCGGGAGATTGGTTGTGGAACGGAATGCCCCTGAGGAAAGATGGCAGCAATCAGGTTGCCTACTGTGCCAGTTAAGCCACTGTCACTGAGATGAATGGGTATCCTGACATATCGCATTCTCTGCGTATTCTCCACCTCCTGCAGGGCTAAAAAACAATAACAAAAAAAACAACAGTATGTTAGCAGTGTGCAGAGAACAGGACACAAAAACAACATCCTGCCTTCTAACTGTCACGTGTCAGTGTGTTTGAGTTGTGTTTTGTGATCTTGTTTCCCTGTCTTTTGTGATTTTGGTTCAGTCCTGTTTTCCCTCTCTGTCTAATTAGCTCTTCCTTTCACCTGTGTTCTGTTTACATAGGCCTCTATGATAATGGGACTCAGAATGAAGAGGAACTGACAAAGAGTTTCTGGGGTGGATTTAAGGAGTCAATGCCACACGCTGTGGGCATGTGGATCCAACTACCTCGTGGAGGATCTCCGACTCCAGCCAGTTCCAAGCCCGCCAGCGCTTGAGCCCATCGCCTGCCCGCATTGCCCTGCCCGCCCAGTGCCGGAGCCCGTGTACTAGTGTTCCTGAGCCAATATTTGTTTCTGTGTTTGTGTCTGTCCTTGTGGCCATTACTATTCTAGTGGCTGATGATCCTGAGCCGTGTCTGTTCCGTTTCTGAGCTGGTGTCTGTTTCCATTACTGAGCCGGTGTTTGTTTCTGTGTTTGTGTCAGTCTTTGTGGCCATTACTGTTCTAGTAGCTGCTGGTCCTGAGCCGGTGTCTGGTCCTGAGCCGGTGTCTGGTCCTGAGCCGGTGTCTGGTCCTGAGCCGGTGTCTGGTCCTGAGCCGGTGTCTGGTCCTGAGCCGGTGTCTGGTCCTGAGCCGGTGTCTGGTCCTGAGCCGGTGTCTGGTCCTGAGCCGGTGTCTGGTCCTGAGCCGGTGTCTGTGTCCTGAGCCGGTGTCTGGTCCTGAGCCGGTGTCTGGTCCTGAGTCGGTGTCTGGTCCTGAGTCGGTGTCTGGTCCCGATCCTGAGCCTGTCCTTTTCCCCAAGAATTTTTTTGGGGCGGCTTCACGCCTTAGCCGTGGTCGGCCAAAGACCCACAGAGGCCTGAAAAGAACGTCACAGCCGCCCGAAGGGTCCTCACCACCACTGCCGCCCAAAGGGTCCTCACCGCCATGGCCGCTCGAAGGGTCCTCACCACCATTGCCGCCCAAAAGGTTCTCACCACCACGGCTGCCCAAAGGGTCCTCACCACCACGGCCGCCCGAAGGTCCTCACCACCTTGGCCACCCGAGGAGTCCTCACCGCAAGGGCCGCCTGAGGAGTCTTCACCGTCATGGCCGCCCGAGGAGTCCTCACCGCCATGGCCGCCCGAGGGTCTGACAGCTCCACCCTGGACGCCCAAGGGTCCGAACAGAACGATCAACCATACCGTAAAAAAATGAGCCGAAGGAGGAAGAACAAAAGGGTGAGCCCAATGGAAACACCTATCCTCTGCCAGAATGAGCTCTCTCTGGAGGAATATGCAGGGCTTTACATAGGCCTCTATGATAATGGGACTCAGAATGAAGAGGAACTGACAAGGAGTTTCTGGGGTGGACTTAAGGACCTGCTTGCCTAAATAATTCTGGTGAAGGACCTGAAAATTTCCTTCTTGGAGTTTGTGGATCACATGCTGTGGGCGTGTGGATCCAACAACCTAGTGGAAGATCTCCCACTCCAGCCAGTTCCAAGCCCGCCAACACTTGAGCCCATCGCCTGCCTGCCAGTGCCTGAGCCCATCGCCTACCCACCAGCGCCTGAGCCCATCGCCTGCCCGCCAGACACTTCTCTTTCTTTTCACGGCCCTGACGAGAACATCGGTCTCCTCGGCTGTGAACCAATTGTGAAGCGCGCCTGGTAAATGCGCCGTTATAATAGAATTGCGCCATGGAACAAGCACACCTCGTTGATCATGCTCTTAAAGGGAATGTGCTACAACCTTCTAATTGGTTTGTTTCTCGTTACGCCCAAACCACACCTATGAATAATGAAGCTACTTCAGACCAACCCCTTTTAAACTTGCGTCAGGCACAAGAGTCATTAATCCTGCCGGTAAAATAGCAACAGCGCCTAAGACCCACCCACAAAGTTACTTGCGCTTTGCACTTGATACTTGCATTTCAGATCATTAAAATAGGGCCCATTGTATATGATTGCATTTCTGAATAAATAAGAAGACAACTGAATCACAACAAATGAATCACATCATTGAGATGCATGACCTGAATAATACATTATACATACTTTTACTTTTTCCCAGTTCATGTCGCTAAGCTGTTCTGTGCCTCATTGCAACATCCTTCTAGTGGTTAAGCACAGCTGAGCTATAGATTATAGAGCTCCTTCACAGAAACCAGTGGCCGGGGGATTATGAGTGAGCTGATCAAAGTAAGGCTTTTCAAATCGAATCCAAAGCACATGATTAAAGGTTATTACACATTTCCCCTTCCTCGTCCACCAAATACCCAGTTCTGTTGAGAATGTTTTTGCCATTTTTGTCCCTTGCACAGTCACTCCACATTTATTAGTTTACATCAGCATTTAGCTAAGCCATGTGTTCCATCTTTATCTCCTCGTTAAAACTGTACAACAGCAGAAGAGCAGATACATATGCCCCTGTTGCCCTAGTGTCATTTCACAATAATGTTGCTCTCTACACGCCTCATTGGCTCACCACTGGGAATCTGTGTTAATTTGTTGTCTCCTCTTGCCCAGTGGGGATGGATGGAATGTGGCAAATGTAAATGCACTGTTGTGGAGTTGAGTTGAGTCAAATGTCAAGCTCAGCTGCACAGCCACATGCTCTGTGAGTATGCAGCATCTGTGCACATGGCACTCTGTGGTTAATGTGATTATTCTAGCGACAGTGAGCACTGTGGGAGATAGAGAAACAGAAGTCACACAAAACCATGCAAGATTTTAGGCTGAAGAGGATAAAACATTGTGGGTAAGATGGTTTCAGAGAGCCTGAAGCAAGAAAGTGACTTTGTGATTTCAGACTTCGGATGCAGACAGTATTGCAACATGACATCATAACTTTTGCGTAAACGTACACGCCACTTTCAAGTCAAGTGTTTCAAGTGTTATCTATACGCATTTTGAGCTATGCCGTGTGTATCCGTGTGTATGTGTGTATGTCTACGCCAGTAATGTCCGCGTGTTGGATAAACTTCTATAGTAGTAAACTGTTTTAATTTGCTCCAATAACAAAATATTTTAAAAAGACATACGAAAGAGGGGGAAATATTATGTTGGTCAGAAGACTGACAGATGTCAAAATTTGCTATCACTCCCTCAGCCATTGTATTTCTGAAATTCAGTGTCATGGCAATATAACACAAAGTATAGTGTTAATAACTGTAGAAACATGCCATCACAGTGTGTGATAAGGGTCCACTGAGATTCGTTAGAGGAACATGCAGCGATAGGTTCTATTCACATCCAGGAACAGCAAAACATCGGACAGACATTCCCATATTTTATTCTTATAAGAGTTTTCATATTTGCAATAAATACCCCCCTGCAACCTATTACTCTCATTTCCAGATAATATCCAGTTATTATTTATCCATATTCCATTTACATCCAACCTCATAAATGTGCCTCCATTGGTCAGATGGAAATATGACCGAATCCATCCTACTTTTCTTGCATTAAAAAAGATCCCAGTATCTCTTTGTGTTTATGCAGGTGATTTTTGTTTGTTGTGTGTTTTGTTTTGTTTTTGTCATTATTGTTACTCTTCTTGGGCTAGCTAAATATTACAAATCATTGACTGCTATACAGAACTTCTTCATAAAAAACAGAATGCAACATGGGCTTCTCCTGTGTTCCAGCCATGTTTGTCACTGCTAACACAGGCCCACAATCCAACCAAGTTGTTTTAACAAACAGATTACTGTCCATCTCCGCGGTTACTTTACACATTTAAGCTTTTTTGCCATTGGACACTTATCCTATACTTTTGAAATGGGTAATTTCATGAGGAAAAGCTCAAATGTTCTTACTGCTTTTAAGATCTATACTTAGATTTGAAACTGATCCAACAACACAGTGGACCTCCAACCAGCGCCTCCACCTCTGGCACTGGTCAGTTGCATGTTTCAGCAGGATATGATGATTTATGGCTTTGTCTTCACATTTTGCTTTTAACACAATGTCCTTCGACATCGTGGCTGTATTTTCAATGATGCAACACCTGGCCCTAGGAGTTTGTCTTAGTCAGAATGTAAATAACATGTCTATTAAGTGTGATTTCCACCAACACATGTTTTTAAGTTCATTTGAAAGTGAAAGGGAGAATTATAGGAATAGGTCACTTTCAGGGGTGGCTGCTAAAACAGCTGATATATCTAGCATCAACAGAAAGAGAATCAATACTTTTCACAGAATACATTCATAAAATGTACTCCATATACTTCATAATTAAATGCTTTCTAAAACGCCTATGGCTTACTTTTTGTTCATATTAAAACCTGGTTAAAAACTTGTTTATACACTCACATAAATCCTGGCCGACTATTTATATTATACACAAGAAAAGAAAACAAACAAACACTTCCATTACACACACTTCAGGAAACTATTTAACCAGTGAAATCTGTCTAAGCATCTATATTAGGACAGAGCCAATTAAGAAAAGATTTAGTCCCCTTGATCAAATCTTGTTAGTCTCATAAGCTGATTTGTATTCATGAGAGGCACTCTCAACACATAAATTCATCTGATCAAGAATTAATTTGATTCAAAAGCTGTTACAGGGAACTGCATGTTAAGCAATTAAAATCCAGTTGATCTTCATTTCAAACACCTTAAAAATGTTTCAATTTGAGCAAACATTTGATTCAATTAAAAAATATTGATGGAGTACACACACACACTTTTATATATATATATATATATATATATATACATACTGTGTGTGTAGGGCCCTATCATTTCTGCGATCACAGAATAAAAAGCACTCTCTTTTTACAACTAAAATAACAGTAAAGGGTAAAAAAATGAATTCTCAAAAATTAAAATGGAAATAAACGGAATTTGCAAAAATTAAAACGGAAAAAACGGAATTTGGGGAAAAAATAAAATGGATTTTATAGGGCCCTAATATATATATATATATGGATAAAGAGCTAAAGAGCATGAAAATTGACATTTAAGACTACATACTAGCTATCTCATTCATTTGATGTATAATCCCTTTAGCTCTTATATTAGTGCTGAATATTGATAGCACCCTTCTGCACTTACCATTCCCCATTCACTGATGTGCATGTGCGTTTCATATCCAATTCACTGCACTTTACTGGAAATAATCATATTTTTTACTTAGTGGGTGTCAACATTTGCCCTCTAGAAAATTAGAAACGCAGAAAGAGAAACCAGGGAGAGAGAAAAAGAGATGTAATTAAGAAGCTGTATTGACTCCCAAATCATTAGCTGATTGAATCACAAAATCACTTGTATGTCGCATTTACCTGATCTTAACAGAGTTGAGCTTCTGTTACACTAGAAATATGCAGATATGCTCTAAATGTCACATGGACTGTTAATTTTGGTTTTGTTTTCACTCTGTTTGCTTTGTTCCCATTTGTGTTCTCATTTGTCTCATAGGTTACTCATTACTCATTTGTCACTGTAGTACTAGTTACTCATTATTCCCTTGTTTGCTTCACTTGTGTTTATCCAATTATCTGTGTTCAATCCTTGAACCTGAAGCTAAAATAGGTGTTTTACACATATTTTGATATTTTGACTGGAAAATTCATGTGCAAGGTCAGCCTGACTTTGTCGTACTCATATTCTAGTCAGAATGTGAGTCTGGTACAGCTCCATAGGGCTTTGATTATGAGGCGTGTCTTAACCGAACCAGGAAAAAAAACCTCTGCACTCAGTTGGATAGACCTACAACCAATCAGAACAATGTAGTAAATGACGTATGTTGAGCTACGCATAGTTGTCAACAGAACTCAACTACACTGGAAGTAGTAAAATAATGAGTGTTGCTTCTTTTACTTGGTCCTTCATGTGCGACCAAAGGAGAAACCACAACGACCACAGGGCTTGGAGCCAGAAGGGCGTAAGTGGCTTTTAACAAACTTTACAGGAGAGACAAAACAAAATTTGACCACGCTACAATCACCTGTATTATTAACCTTAAACCACAAACATTGCAACCACAGGCATACTCACATGAAATGAGAATTTAAGTAAGAAATGTTTGGCATATTAACACAATGAACATGTTCTAAAACATATTAAAAAAAAACAAAAAGTCAAATAAGTCAAATACGCCTTTTTGTTGCTTTATTCAATACAGTTTGATCTCAGATAGGTATTTTTTGGCACCACTGGATAGAGCTCATCGAGACCTTTATTTTGATATAAGAACTCATATTCGCCCAAAATGCCACTTACGCCCCTCAGGCTCCAAGCCCTCCACATCTTCTTAGCGACCATCAGAGCCAGGTGATAAATTAAACTTTTGCCGAATCCGGTAGGAAGGACGGCAAACACATCTTTCCGAATGACAAATGCCTTTATTGCAGTTCTCTGTTCGTCTTTTAAAATTAATGCGCTGTCGATTTCTTTTACAACAGATGCAATAGGAATCTAAATATCTTAATTTTCCAGCTGCAGTCATCTTTATGGGGAAACCAGTTCAACCCAAGTGCTCTTTGATAAAGATCTGCAGATCATGCAGCCTCCCAAGTTTCATTAAAAATCATCCCAATCCCCTCTTCTGCTGTCGACCACTTCTTTCGCCATGTATTTGTTAGTTTCTTTTATTATTTTATGCAATCCAAAACAACCTGTCACGCTTCTTATCTCTCTGTTCAAATCCTTCCTGCTCTGTCAGAAAACTGTTGTCATTTGCTGACGGATAGCATGAAATAGGCTCTATGCATGATCGCTTCCGGGTTTGTTTCAGCCCACCCAGTTACATCCGGTGCTGTGTCAGAAGCCGGTTTTGCATTAGGTGGAGATAGTGGCAAATTATACTTCCTGTTTACAAAAACTTGCTGCGGTTAACGTGAACACTAGCCCTGTTTGCATGAAAAATTGCTAATGTGAAGACTGTCATTCGTACCCGGGTGCACACTTGGGTACCAAGTGCACGTGAAATGCATGCAAACGTACCAGGGTTCGATAGAATCTAGTTGAGTGTGAAACCAGACCAACGCTGCGGGGGGCGCCGGGAACAAACGCTGCTCAGGCACGCACCACAGCAAACGAGCCCAGTGTTTGGTTATTGTTTCTTTGTTAATAAGGTCTTTTGCATTTATCTTGTTCATTTTGCCATCTACTTGCAACATAACTGCTAAACATGATTCTAAAATAGTGGTTCTCATATTTATTTGTTATTCAAAGGCCCCTTGTTATCAAACACAATATTCAAAGCCACCCCACCTATATTTTCATATTTCTGCTTCAATCATGACTATATAATCATGACTTACCTGGCTAAATTAATTAACCACAATTCATTTTGTGTTTCCAGAAATTTCACAAATTGTATGTTCTTCAATGAAAACCACTGCTTTACAGTTTGTTGAACTAAAATGTCAAATGTCAAGATAGAAAATGTTCTGAACATGATATACATATTTATGGCTCTATTAAAAATGTAAAAGTTGAGTCTTGGGGCCAAGAGGTTACTCAGGAAGTTGCTAAAGTCTCAAAAGATAATCAAACAAACATCCACTGAGCCACTTCAGGCATTTAATATGAGGTCATGAATTTAAGTTACTTTATTTACAATTTTGGCAGGCCATCAGATGACCTTTGCCCTTTTGCAAGTTGCAACATAGGAAAAGTATCTTAGAAGATGCCAACTAGGCTTTTCTTTATACTACACTTCTTGTGAGTCATAGCAATTTTAAAAAGCGGTCTCCACATTTTGTGATTATAAAAAAATAATAATAATCAAAGCTTACAGGCAGCTCTAATGCTGGAAAATATCAATATATTTACTGTTATTATTTTGTTAGATATAAACTACTTACAGGTCTATAGTAGAAAGGTCAAAACAAAGAGGTAAGAAGAAAAAAAAATACCTTAAAGAAAACAGATGAAGAATTAAGTGCTGAGTTAGCTTGTATTGCTAATAACATTTGTTTCCATATTATTTAAACACAGATTACTTCAGTGGCAAAAGAAATCGAACTGAATTATTATTATAAATCTTTTGGGTATTTTTTATTTTATTTTTCTCAAAAAATATATACCAAAACTGCAGAATATTTTGGGATGGTTGTTATAGGATACTCCACTGAAAAAAAAATCTCTCATTATTTCTCACCCTCATGCTATCCCAGATTTATTTAACCTTATTCTAAAGATGAACACAAATTCACACAAATCCATCTCTGTGAGTATATACAAAGTAGATAGACCCCTCAAAGTTGACGCTTTCAAATACCACACAAAACACTTCACAATGAGCTGAATAGTGACCGCTTTATGGGGGATGATCAGATATTTATTTTAATTTCAATATTAACTTGGTTTACATCATTCAAATAGCACACTAGGCCAACTACAGAGAAACTGGCAGTCAGGCAATAGACAAGTGACCAATCCTGAGTGGCGACATCACTACATGCACTCTTGTCATTTGAGTGAGATTGAGCTAGAATCAGCCAATCATCCAAGCAGTTCAAAACTCGGATGCCCTGAAGTTTCAGGGTGCGAGCGCCCGTCCATGCACTTTGTGAATGTCCGGGGTGCAGAGCAGGCCGAAACGGTAGGACTGTGTATTGATATGCCTTGAGCAGATAAGGGAGCGTCATCACAGTTTATTGTGTCAGCGTATGTTTGCAGGTGTGTGTTATACAACAGGCTCATTGCTGCAATATTGACATTTTCAGCTTCTCAACTAAGAGGAGCTGGGAAATGTTTGAGAAATGGAGATTGTCCAGCCTCGGACGGGACTAAAACACACTCTTTCCCTCATTTCGCTGATGACGCATGCCCACGGGGGCGGTGAGCGGGGTAGCTTTCTTATAAGTAAAGAGAGCTAGCCGCGTAGATATGTAGAAACTGGAAAATATAAGGTGCAATCAAGGTATAAAACAATTCAGATTTTCGCTGAATCAAGGTAGGTTCAGTGAAACTTTTATTTAGCCAGCATGAACCAAATTACCCAGGACTTTAAAAAGGTATATTCAGGTTCATGGGGGAAGGTCGGTGCTACTGACAAAAATCCAGCATATTCTGAACGGCAGTAACTATGTAAAGCAGACCAAAGTAGTACTGTAATGTCAAATTAGCTTGTGCTTACCCTGCTCAATGTGCAATACTTCAACCAATACATTTTCACACCTTCAAAAGGAAGTAAACAGTGAGATATTCATTTATAATAAAACAAAACGGGGGTTGGAGGTAAAACCTGACTTTTCAAATGAGCATGAACGTGAACTGCGCGTGCTGCTCGTTCATTCCTGACAGAGTGAGCGCCGCTCTCGCTTGCGTTCATGGTATGAAAAGTGATTTGTTCAGTTCAGCGTTCGGAAAAGTGTGACGAGTTCAGTGAACGTTCGTTCAGTTGAACACGTTCCATGCACAACACTGGCTGCAACGCGTTAAGCAATAATTCAAAATTAAGAATAATGTTTTGGCTTCAGTATCTTGAGGAAAAGAGGGTTTTCCCCTAGAGTAAGATATTACCCAGTACAGAGAGAACATCTTGATAAGAAAACTATAGCATAATTTCTGAATGGAGTATCCCTTTAACATCACTCGGCTCAGAGCTCGTGCTTTCAAGCAAATCACCATTTGACTTAGAGATAACACCCAAAAGTAGCACAGTCAAATGGGATTTGTCTGGTATGGGGCATTCTGGTACAGGCTAGTCATCACAGACCAGTGCAGCATTATATAATTGAAAATGTTGAATCAGCCTCCCAATGTCTCCTTCTTGACTGACACTTGAGGTCAGTATGAAGCCCTTAGGTGGAATTTGATTTAATTAGCATCCGTCTCTGCTGTCTGTCTCTTATCCTCTGGAGTCAGAGCACTCATACTCGCTCATTCAAAGCACTGACCAGCCCTTTTGTTTCTGGACTGTGAACCATCTCGCTGCCTGAAGAGTGAGGCCTGTGTTCTTATTGCCCGTTCACAGCTCAAACCAGCAATGGTCACCAAATCATTGAGTACGTCTTACATCCAACTGGATATATATAAATGCAGAACATCCAGTGTCAAATGTGAAATAGAACACATTATAGAACAAGCAATGTTATATCTTTATCTTTAACATGATTTTAAGCATTTAACCTTTACTACTGCATCACTAGGTGGTTTTCCTTTTATTCTCATTCTGAAGGTTAAGGGTGGTAAAATACCATTTTCACAAGATGTAAAATAAATCTCTGATGTCCCCAGAGTGGGCGTGTGACGTTTTAGCACAAAATACCCACAGATATTTTTATATATAGCATGTAAAAGTTGTTACTTTTTGAGGGTTTGCAAAAACGAGATGGCCCTCACTGCAGAACATGAAATCCACGGAGAGGAGACGGATCCAGATCCAACTCCTCCCACCTTACAAATACCTAAACCTACCCAGCTCCACCCCTGATCCATAAATCCTCCCCTAAACCTACCCAGCTCCACCCCCTGATCTCTAAACCCACCCCTAAACCTACCCAATTCCACCCCTCAGATCTGGATCCGACTCCACCCCCTGGATCTTGTGTACTGCAATGAGGTGCTACTGGCAAAAATGCTGTTTTGTGCCTGGCCCTTTAAATGAACTGCTGCAGAGGGCGGGATTTCAAAATCTCGCGTGTTGCGAGTTTCCTCACGCAGACACACTAAAATGACAGAAACTTTTAAATGTTAACGTTAAACCCTTTTATGTCACTCAAAAGTCACTCAAAGATGGAGAGATTTAAGAAGTGACATGTAAAACACAACAGGACGTCTCTGAATGGTTGATGAATTTATGTTGCTGGTATTAGGATATTCTGTAATGTAATCTATAAATCCCTCATATAGGAACTGTGCACACCAAGTGACTTTCTATTGCTTGTGAAAAGATGGATGCTAAAGTTTGGTAACGCTTTAGATTACAGCCCGGAAAGTACTGCGTAATTAAAGCGATTTTACAGCGTAACCTTTGGTAATTATAGTATTAAGAATATAGAATAAAGGGGTAACAAACAGGAGAATTAAACAATTATTTATACTGTAAGTATTAAAGAACTAAAGGGTGCTTATCCTACTATTATGATATAACAATCTTACATTTGGGAGCAATTTAGCAAAAACATTCATTTTTGAAATAATGGTGAACCAGTACATTCTGTAGGCTTTTTAAAAATTACAGGGTACATATCTATGCATTTGTAAAGTAATCTGTTTAACAAAAATGCACTGAGAACTAAAACTATTGCAACTTTTGCTTAAATATTGGGCAAAGATACTCTTGTTTCATGTAGTGGTGCTTGTTACCCTCTTGTTCCTTGTAGTTACAGGGTAAGTGTGACATTGCGGGCTGTAAATTAAAGTGGTGTTTGTTACCCTCTCGTTCCATGTAGTTACTGGGTAAGTACGAATAAAAATGCATACACACAATCTTATATCTACACAACTCTACACCCATTCTTATTGATACAAAATTGCTACAAAAAGGTACGCAGTGTATGTTCTCGCTAAACTGCTCCCAAATGTAAGATTGTTGTATTTCAATAGTAGAATTATAAGTACCCCTTAGTTTTATAACACTATATATTTTTTAATTCTCCTGGTTGTTACCCCTTTATTCCCAAATTTCACATATTGTTCCCTTATACTTACATGTAAGTACTTTAAAGGTACACTATAATTACAGAACGTTACACTGTAAATTCCTCTTAATTGCACAGTACTTTCCGGGCTGTAATCTTAAAGCGTTACCTAAAGTTTGAGCTGACTCACAAATGTAGGCTACTCTTATACAACAACTCTTCCTCTTCTCAACATGGACTGCGTGTTCCCAGGGTTTATGTAGCCTACATTTTAGGGTTGGTGACGTCACTAGACCCAGGAGAAATTGTTGTAGTCCTTTTATTTAAAAGCAAATATCTTCCTTTGAACTTTGAGCGTTGTAGCTTTGATAATGTTGTCTATGCTCAAACAGCAACATTACACACTAACTAAAGTTAGAAAAGTGAAATCATACTTTACCACCCCTTTACCAACCGATTTTGTAAATATTTTTTGTAATTTGTAGTTCATACAAATAGGGCTGGGACGGTTACCGCATTACCGCAATACCGCGGTCACGTGACCCCTACCGCAGGTCTAAGCTTGTCACCGTCATCACCGCAAAAAAAAAAAAAAAGTTTCATGACACATAGCATTCCATTTGTGTTGACTATTAGGCCTGTATGCAAGAGTACCTGTGTAATATATCTTGTAGTCTATAATTTGAATTCTATTTTGCTAAAGCATTAAAATACAGGCGCATATGCGATAGCCCCAAAGCAGTAGCCTACCTCAGTTTTTAATTGCACGTGCTTATTTAACGCGATTTCTTGTGTCACGAGTGATAACGGAGCCAACATTGTGGCTGCGGTGAAGAAACTTGGATGGGGATGGCTACCATGCTTCGGTCACAACCTCCATTTAGCCGTCACCAACTCCATGAAGGCAGAAAAAGAACGCACCGCCCGGGCCATGGGTTTGTGTCGAACGCACGTGACCACTTTCTCTCATAGCTGGCAAAAAAAAAAAAAAAAACAACGGCTTCAAAAAGGACAAACTGAGCTGGACCTGCCTCAGCACTCCTTAGTAAGTTTTAACTCTCTTCCAACAGCGATTTAATAAAAACTTTGTTTAAGCCTTGAACCACTAAGACAA
Organism: Hybognathus amarus; assembly: GCA_030378365.1. Classification (NCBI taxonomy): domain Eukaryota; kingdom Metazoa; phylum Chordata; class Actinopteri; order Cypriniformes; family Leuciscidae; genus Hybognathus; species Hybognathus amarus. The sequence continues at coordinate 160,747 of JAQIUQ010005034.1, read as the reverse complement.
AAGCGGACACAAGATGTAAATTAATATAAATATATAATATAAATAATCTGTAATAAAATATAAAAAATATATAAAGAATATTTATATTATATAGCCTAAGTAATATACAATCACGATTTAATGTTAAATTAAATAGCTAGACTTCGTTAAATAGCCTTGAACCACTAAGACAAAAGCGGACACGAGATAGGCCTTTAAATTAATATAAATAGGCTATATAAATAGCTCTGTTATAAAATATAAAAAATATAAATTTTATTTATATTATATAGCCTAAGTAACAATCTGTAGTGTGAGCAGCAACACTTTGTTAAATTAAATAGACTTCGTTAAATAGCCTTGAACCACAAGACAAAAGCGGAAAGGAGATATGTGAATTAATAGGCTAATAATAAATATATAAATAGCTATGTAATAAAATATAAATAATATTTATATTATATAGCCTAAGTAATATACAATCTGTGGTGTGATCAGCAACATTTTGTTAAATTAAATAGCTAGACTTCGTTAAATAGCCTTGACAAAAGCATGATATGTGAATTAATAATATAAATATATAAATAGCTATGTAATAAAATTTAAAAATATATAAATAATATTTATTGGCTATTTTATAGCCTAAGTATACAATCTGTAGTGTGAGCAGCGCAACTTTGTTAAATTAAATAGCTAGACTTCGTTAAATAGCCTTGAACCACTTAGACAAAAGCGGACACGCGATATGTGAATTAATAATATAAATATATAAATAGCTATGTAATAAAATATTAATAATATTTATATTTTATAGCCTAAGTAGCTAATATACAATCTGTAGTGTGAGCAGCAACACTATGTTAAATTAAATAGCTAGACTTCGTTAAATAGCCTTGAACCACTTAGACAAAAGATTTTAATAAAAATATATTAATAGCTATGTAATAAAATATACAAAATATAAATAATATTTATTATATAGCTTAAGTAATATACAATCACGGTAGTACACGGACCTAGTGACTGCATCCTCTTTGAAACCGGTGCTGCAGCTAGTCACCGAGGATCTGTTGCTCCCAGCTGAGGAGGACACCCAATTGACGCGCAATCTCAAAGAAAAAATGTCTGCCGTTTTGATGGAAAATACAGTGCACCCTCAACTCAACTATTGGCAAAGACCGCGTTTGTCGACCCTATAAGGATATTGACATTGCTGACGAGGTGAAGGATGAGCTTATGGAGGAGATGATGATTGATGTGCCCGAAGAGCAGCGTGATGACGGTGATGTAGAGGGAGCAAGTGCACCCAACCCTCCCAAAAAACCGAATCTGGCGGACTTACTTGGGAAAAGAAAAGAAAAAAAACATCTACTCCCAATCCCAAGAGAATTTGTGTGGAAACAGAGATCAGAAGGTATTTGCAGGAGGAAGCCCTGCGTTCCCACGCAGACCCTCTGGTGGCGGGACAATCATGTCCGATTCCCTCTGCTTTCAAAAGTTGCCCGAAAATATATGACCTTTTGTCGCTACAAGCATTCCCTCAGAACGTGTGTTCAGTGCAGCAGGTAACGTCGTTACGTCTTTCAGGGCCTCCCTCAAATCCCGACAAAGTGAACATGCTGTTTTTTCTAGCCAAAAATATAAAGGCTGGATCAGAACCATTAGCCTAGACATCACTCCATTTTTTGTTCTAAATGTTCCTGTGTTCTGTGTGTAAATGTTCCAAATGTGAAATAATAAACGAACGAACATGTTCGTCATTTAGTCCATCTCTTGTGTGTGCGCTTGTTTGCAGCCGCGATATATTCGCGGGGCGACGGCTGGGTGTGGGTGTGGGGGTGGGGGACGGGCGGTTGGGTATTAGCGGTTTACCGCGATCCCACGGGGAATTTCTTGCTTTTCAACCGCGGTAAGAAAAAATCCATACCGCCCAGCCCTACATACAAATTCCAAATGTTAGAAAACGGACCTTCCCAAAAACTCTCCTCCAGATGCACAAATGCTTCGTAAACATCAGATTTAGAATCACATTTTAAAATAGATTTTACAAAGCTAAATTATTCATAAATATATATAAAAAAATCATAAATAATTAATAACTATTTTTTTAAGGGGTTGCACCAAAAGTGTTTGTGGTTAAAGTTTTTTTAAATATTAAGAAGCAGTGAAGTAGTAGTTATTCCAAAATAATAAGACTATTTTATTCATTGTGACATTAGGGCAGTTTTGAGTACGTACCTTACTTTTTTTTATTAATATAGAAATTAAAAATATACTAATTAAATTAGAAGTATCAAATTCACTCTTTGTATGAAGCAGAATTATTATTATTTTTTTATAATTTCATTTTTAATTATAAAAAAAAGGACAACAAATGAGCATCATGACACAAATGTTCCCAGGAGCCTAATGTAAGTTAATTTTCCAATGTTTCACTGATGTCACAGCACAGTCTGTCCCAGTGTCTGTTTCATGGCTGTCTGATTTTGGGGGACAGATTGCATAATAAGTACAGGCATGATGTGCCTTCCGGGTTTTCAGTCGAGAAGCTTTTAATCATCTCAAAAGCTCAGTCAATTAAACTAAGTCATTATAGCCCCCAGACTATCCAAACTGGCCCTATATTTTACCCACCTAACACACACACACACACACAGCTTTTTCTCACCCAAGACCCGCCGCTGTCTCCTCATGGCTTCTGCCTCAAGGGCAGAGAGGAACAAATGGCAAACAGAAAGATATTGAGACAGGGGAAAGATTGGTTTAATCTAGCAAGATTCATCAGAATCATGCACCAGAAAAGTCATTCTTCATTAAGACAAAGCTGAGAGCTTGCAGTATAAAAACAGAATGATTGATACCATCCAAAAACTGATTAGAACTCCAATTAGAAAAGCTCAAGAAATTAATACTAACAATAAGCATAAAGTTAAACAACTGTGTAACACACCTACCAACAATTATTCAGACAAATAAAGAGACAGAGCAGAAGGCAAAACAGTAGGTATAGACATGCTTAATGTTTCAATAATTTCCACCATAAATTACAGATGATATCCATATCCATTCTCTAAATAACGTAATTGTATAACACTTAAATAGTAACACTTTCACCATGTTTTACTTGAAATACTTTGAAGCTATGTAAAGGCTTTCTGTGCCTTGCATCTGTGCCACAACATCTCAGTAAATAATGGTTGGCTACTGATGGATCATTTATGTTACAATGTCGCCATCTAGTGGCTATTCAAACATTATCCTTACAACATTGTGTAGCACAGGTGCAAGTGAATGCAAGTCTGTACCCAGACCCTTTTGGAATCTTTGAGTGGAATTGCATCTGTTTCACTCACAAAATAATTTTGGGGGGTAAAAATCCAGCTAACGCAGTCCAGTGAACAGGTTACCATGGTAACTTACTCTGTGAAGTGAACCTAACCTGGTCAGTAGCAGGTTTACTTCTGTAAACCCAGAGTTTACTTCAGTCTCCTCCCCTTTTTAAAGAGGAAGCGGTGTTTAAACATTTAATTTATCTTTCGGTATATTTATTCCTTGCTGTTTTTTCCCCATTTTTTTTAATAAGAAGAAATCTATATAACTGACAACTGAAATACAGTAGAGTAACATCATGTTGTTTTGAACAAATTGTACAGAAATAAAGAGCCCCTATCATGGAATTTTGAAAATGACTGTTCATGTGGTGTGGAATATAGCTCTAAGTTAATGAAAACATCCTGCAAAGATTTATCTGATTATTTATCTGAAAGTGCTACCGTATGTAAGCAATAAGGTACGAGAGGCTGTGCTGTATCGTGAATAAGTAACGGCTCAAGGGCGTTGTTAGGCACAACGTGAAGCGGAGTGCCTGCAACCCCTTGAGCCGTTACTTATTTCACGATACAGCACTTGTATCGAGTATCTTATTGCTTTTCATAAAACGTTGCCACACAATATTTAAGTAAAAAACAATGTTAGTGCAACTTTCTTGAAGTAAAATCACTAAAAGCCTACCTTCCGCTGGAAAAAATAGTCCCGACCATGAACAGCAGCAACGTTCCAATGTGAAAAATGCATGAAAGCTCAAATAAAAACAACATAGAACCGCAGTGTTGCGCAGCGATCAATAGAACCGTTGGGTGAAGCGGTCGTAGCCGTGTTTTATTGTGAATAAAGCACAGCTCTTGACCAATCAGAATCAAGGATTCGAACTAACCGTTTTATAAATAACGTTATTGTCTTTCAAAAGAGTATATGAAATTAATTGTTTTTGAAACGAGTCATTAGCTGTTGCATAGTGACGTAGATAAGAAACATAAGCATATTGGCCGCACCCAGTTACTGCCGCGCAGATGGAAGTGTAAAATTGAAGTCTAGAACACATTCAAATACTTCTCCTGAATAGCATCATGTCGAGAAGACGCTGTGTTCTACAATGCAAAGATAGTTCAGCCACTTGAGCATGTGAAGAATCGGTGGTTAGAGTTCAAATCCGAACAGTATAGCCTGATTGTGTTCTCATCATTTTAATGACGAATCATTCAAAAACATAAATGAATTCAAATGTGGATTCGCAAGCCGGTTGTTCCTGAAGGAGGGCTCAGTACCCCCACAGTGTATGGCAGTGGCGTATCCAGGACATTTTTGGGGGGTGGCCAAGATGGGACACAAAGCTAGTGTGGGGTGGCCATGGCATAGCGAAGTTAAATGCGTATACGTACGCAGCCGACCATGGTTCAAATCCCGGTCCTTTGCTGCATGTCACATCCTCTCTCTCTCCCATGATTTCCTGTCTCATAACTGTCAAATAAAGGTGTCTACCCTGTTAAAACAGTCCTAACTAACCACCAATCACAGACAGTCCTCAAGTATCTCTGGTTATTTTAACATGTCTATTTTTAATCAGTAATTATGGTCAGGATAGGGTAAACATTTTCTAAGAGCTATTTTCTTGTAGTAGATTTAAGTCCTTGTCACTTCACAAGTTAGATTAGATTAGCAAACTGCTCTTAACTTGATGAAAGTATAAATTGAAATGTTGGCTTTGATTCAGTTATAGTTAAAGTTAGTTAAAAACATTAATATGTTTTTAAAATCAAACAGTTAAGACTCAAAATCATAAATAGTCAAGATGTTTCTTCATAATTTAACTTATGAGATTTGTGCCATTTTAATGCAATTTACTCTGCCTATTTAAACTTCTAAAAATATGTGGACTGTGAAGATGAGCTAATTGATACAAACAAAAGTCCTTTTTAAACACCCCTTAAACCACAGAGCAAAATAAATAAGTCACAGCTTGTTTTTGTGTTTTAACTTAAATCTAGACTGTCACACTATATGTCACACACTCTTTGGCGAAAAATATAACATTAGCTATATTGAACACACACATCTGCAAAAACCACCATCAGTCTTCAGTCCAGAAAATAGCGTTTTATATTTCATGGCGGTGTAATTTGTGGAAATAAGGTGTGGCCCCTTTAACGTATATGTATGTATAATGTGTATGTGAATAAGTAGTGAAATATCTAGTAGTAGTTTTAGCAGTTTTGTGAATGAAATAAAATAAAAAATAATTTCAACCCATGCACGCCTGAAAGTTCCTTTGAGTGAGTCCAACACCTACCTTTCATCTTCCAGTTTTGTTTTCCCTCTTAGAGGTTTTAAAATCTGTTCCATGTGGCCCCATCAATCCTACATTAATATAGAAAAATAAAGATATAATTCATGTATAGGTAAAGTAAATACACACACTGACACACAAATACAGAACATTGAAAAATTGTATAGGACGGTCAGTACAACTTACCTGGACGTGTTTTCTTTCTTTAGGCTTAGATCTTCCTTTTGGCACATACATAGTTAACAGTCATAGTGACTTCAACCTTCTATCCATGAACTGTTTGTAAGATGGAAATGTCTGTTCTGCTGAAATGGATAGAGTTCCGTTTGAAGATAGAAAGTTAGAAGCATAGAGACTGTAAAGGTAATTAACCACTTCGAAAAATCATTAGCATTTCTACCCACTTTTGTCCACCTGCCTCAGATACTTAACGTGATGCTACACTTACTTTCTTGGCGCTGTTGAGAAGTCCCTGTGTTTCCGTCTGGTCCGCGTCCTTTAAAAACTCTGAACACCGACCATACGTAAAGCAAAACCGCGTTAAGCTGTTCATGTGTTTGCCACAAAAATCCCTCGGTCACAGTCCATGTTCGGTCATCCTAAACTTAAACATCCTGATAACACGAATTGAGCCCGCTCACCAACAAAACCTATCATCCGCGTTCACTCGTCACTTCCGGTATGTGGTACATTCACTTTCCGTAAAGAATCGATCGTTTGTAAATTTGTTTCGGGTCTTGTAAAAGTGTTTTGCGTCTTGTTGATTTGTTTTCTAAAATGTTCATGTGTTTTGTCCTTGGTAAAAGTGTTTTGCCCATGTAATTGTGTTTTATGGTAGGGTAAAATGTTTTCCAAAATGTAGGCTAACTTTGTCTCGAGCTTTGTAAAAGTGTTTTAGTATTTGTAATGTTGCTTTGCACTTCCCGGCCACCGTATGGATCAGCTTCCTCCTCAGAATCACAACTTTATTAATAATTGTTGTTTTTATGGGTTTTGTAGTGTCGGGGCATGAGGAGGGAAGGCGCAATAAGTAGTGTGTGTGTGTGTGTGTGTGTGTAAGTTACGCTCAGCGCAGCTTCTAGGTCACCAATGTAATTTTTTTTAAATATGTGAAATGTTTGTCGCTGTCATTGGAGTTGTCATAAAGAATAGAGCGTCTTGTGGTACTGCAGTGCTTTATCAGTATGTTTATGCGTTATGCTAAAATAGAGTTCTTTACTAATCCTCAGTGAAATGAAGCGAACAGACAACAATGTTTTACCTCATCAGCTGGAACTTCGTTAAAAATAAAGTTTAACCATGCAGTCCTATTGGAATCCAGAGGAAGCATACAGCGACTGTCTTCCACAAACAGGCACTGCACAATATTCTGTATTGCTCGGTAGATCCCTTTTGTCATCACGAGGTAGGCCTATGTTATTTAGCTATGCATGATTGCCTGTAATGTGAGAATCGGTGGGCGGGGCTAAAACGGCCTGAAGTTGGAGTAGGATCTTCTTCTCCGGGGTGGTGTTTTATCCTCTTTGACATCAGTAGTTCCCCACTTTTAAAAACGAGTTCGTTTGCTGGGGCTGGTGTCAATAAAAACTTATATTGGACTAACAAGGACGTTTTCAGTTCTGAAACTTATGATATATGATAACATCTTAGATGTCAAAAGCTCAAGGAAAATTTGATTTCTCAGTTCATCACCCCTTTAAAATACATTCTGACATAAAAAATTAAACCTCAAAACAAGGACAACTTGAATAAAATGTATATTTTCATTATTTTCTCACCTATGCAACAACATACTGAATGATTTTTGAGACTTTGGTGCTGTTTTCACATTGTGATTGTTTTAAGTTTACTTTCAGTTAAGTGTTTTATAATTTGTTAGTACATTTAGTTTTTATTTTAGTTTTAATAAGGATTTGTTACTATTCGTTACAAAGTGTCTGCTTTATTAAGCTCTGCTTTATGAAGTTTAGGTTGCTGAAACTGTTAGAAGTTGTAATTGTTGTATTTAAATAATTTTCACTCTTCTTCTCAATATATACACATGATCATGTGGCTAAATTTAGAAACTATTTCGAAGTTATTTATCACATACATACACGCATTTAAGCTTAAGTTAATTTTAGAAGGCAACACAGATGAGATCCACTGGGTCCACAATGGGTAACCCTACAGTTCTGAAGTACCAGTGGCATAGCTCTCAGCACCACTGATGCACACAAGCTCTTACAGCATGTCAAGCTGCAAACCATGTGAAGACCCTACCTTAACCTAACCTAACTGTTTTAAAAGCAACCGCATATCAACCAACCAGTTATAACGTCCTGACCACCACTTAGCAATGCACGAAAAACCACAACGAAAAGTCCAGCCACCACACAGCAAAACACTAACAACTGCTCAGAAATCAGGGAAACCCCCCAAACATCCTGGAAACCCAACGCCTTCTCATCCCAAGGCGTCATATACTGACACTTTTGCCAATGCGTAGACATCCAACGCACATGGCACCCTTTCGTGTCAATATAACACGCACAGAGTATGGGAAGGTTTAGGTCTGGGGTAGGATTAGGGTTAGACCACTAGGAGGCGCCTTCTGGCTCATATATATCTGCATCTCATATTAACGGTAAAGGAAAAAACATATTGCATATTAATGTAGTTGCAATTTTGTTCAGGACATTCCAGGAAACTCATGATGCAGTTGCTAATGAAGGAGAGAGTAAGACAAAACAACTGATAATTCGTTCATTGCATATTGACCCATGTCTACGCTTTGGCCAAAGCGTCAGTATATGACGCCTTGGGATAAGAACGGGCTGCAACCACATAGAATGCGTTAAAAACAGCTTAAAACAGCCCACTATTGGAGGATCTAACAACACAATCAAGAAAACCATCCTAAGAATCTCACTGCAGTGTGATAAAAATGCACAATGGCTAAGTCAAAAGAAGAAAATATATTCATCGCCCTTCACAAACAATGAAGAGAATACAAAAAGATTTCCAAAAAGGTTCCTCGAGACACCATTGGAAGCATAGTTCACAAGTTCAAATTAAAAGGAACAGTAGTTACACGACCTGGACGGTCAGAAAAAGAAGCCATCAATGGCTGCAACCAGATTTCTGAAAAGGCAGGTTCAGAAAAACAGTAAAAAGACCTACTGCAAGACTTGGTGGTAACAGGCACTGAGATTTCAGCTTGCACAGTGAGGTGAATACTAAACGCATGCGGTTTCCATGCCAGAACTCCAAGAACGTACACCACTATTGACCCAAAAGCACAGGAAAGCGTTCAAAATCATGTAAACAACCCACAGAAGTTTTGAGATTCTGTTCGGGGGAGCAATGAAACAAATCTGGATTGTTTTAGGCCCTGTGGATCAGTGGTATGTCTGGAGGAAAAAGAATGAAGCATGTGTAAAGAACACGGTCTACAATTAAGCATGGGGCTTGGTGATGCTCTGGGTTTGCTGTGCATCCTCTGGCACTGGAAACCTGCAGAGTGTGGAAGATAAGATGGATTTATTGAAGTATCAGAAAATCCCAGGAGAAAACATCATGTTGTGAGTAAGCATAAGCTTGGGCGCCATTAGAACTTCCAACAGGGCAATGATCCCAAACATTCCACCAATGATCAGTTACAGAAGTTCTGGAAGATTCTGCAGTGGCATCAGTTCCCTGACTTACAAAATCTAAGACCCATAGAAAATCTCTGGTGGGATTTGAGGGTGGTGGTTGCAGCACATAAACCCAATAATGTTACTGAACTCAAAGCAACTGCTCATGAGGAATGGGCTAAGATTCCTCAGAAATGCTGTCAGAAGCTGGTATCAGAAAACATCTCTTTTGCAGCAGGTCATAACAGCAAAAGGGAGATCCTCCAAGTTCTAAAGATGCTTACCATGAAGGAGTTGAATAGTTTTGAGACTGCAGAAGCCATTTTCAGTTGAATTTGGGGAAACCACTTGAAACATTTGTTGTGTTCAGCCATTTTGATTAGTTTGTTCATTGCAGACAGCTGAAAGTCAATAAATTTCTCCCATAAACCTGGTTTGGAATGGGGGATGAATGCATTTCAATTACAAATATATATATAAATATAGCTGCGAGCAGCGATTGCGAGGCCCAAGCCGGTGGCACCGCAACCCCGGTGCCTAAAGGCACCGGGATGGCGGTACCCGCCGGCTTTGGCCCTCCATCGCTGCTCGCAGCTATGTTGTATATATATGTGTGTGTGTGTGTGTGTGTGTATGTGTGTGTGTGTGTGTGTGTGTGTGTGTGTATATAAAGCCGGTGGCACCGCCACCTTGGTGCCTTTAGGGTTATTCTGCACGACGTGCAAAAACGTAACCCCTGCTTTGGAATACATACTAGTATGTATTCCACAATTGGAATACATACTAACATACTAGTCAGAACTGAATAGTTGATATCTGAATGACAGATCACCATAGAAGTCACTGGAAAAAATGTGACTAGTAACAAAAGAATAGTTACTAGTCACCATTGAAATAAGTACTAGTGTCTAATGAATAAGTACTAGTATCTATTTAATAGGTACTAGCATCTAATGAATAAGTACTAGTAACTAATTAATAAGCATTGGTATGTAATGAATAAGGACTAGCATCTAATGAATAAGTACTAGTATCTAATAAATAAGGACTAGTGTCTAATGAATAAGTACTAGTATCTTTAAAAAGGTACTAGTACCTAAAGAATAAACACTAGTATCTAAAGAAAAGGCACTAGTATCTAAAGAATAAGCACTAGTAGCTAATGAATAAGTACTAGTACTTAATGGAATAGATACTAGTATCTAAAAAATAAGTACTAGTAGCATGAAAATAGAGACTAGTAGGTTAAAATGATTAAATGTTAAAACGGCTTGCCATACTCTATCTGTCGTTTCGACTAGTCACAATTACGTTACAGATATCTTAAATGATAATACAAACTATCCAAAATGTAATTACGGACTAGAAAGACGTTGTTGATATCTACAATGTTAATTACGAATAGTCAAACTTAGCTTTTAAATGTTAAAAGGGCTTGCCATACAGAAGTGTAGGCTCAGAGAACACTCAACATTTTCAAACCAAAATATCTGACTTTCTGTGGGTCCTAGCTCATGAGTGTAAATTAGAAAGTTGTCCGGCTTGAGGAGAATATATGAATATATGAAACGATGAGATCAACATGTGTACTGAGTTTCATATTATTACATGCAAGCGTGTTTGATTTATGGACCAAGTTTTTGGACCCCGTTCCAGGGGGCGCTGTCTAGCCCCCTTGCCACACCCGGGTACCATCTTCCCGGCTCTGATGGCTGTGGGATCTGACCTGTGTGCAAAGTTTCAAGAGTTTTCAAACCCATTAAGGGCCCCAAAAGCCGCTAAGAGACTCAAAATCATCAAAAAAAGGAATGTTAAAGTTTGATGCGTTGCTATGGCAACATTATCTTAGATATTGAATAATGCTTTCACAGCTCTTCATCTGGCGTGTGTTTACATTATACAGATGAAGTTTGAAGCAAATCGGGTAAAAGTAAGAGTGTGATTTCAAAGCATTTTGAAAGTGAAACACTTTCTGCTGCCAGTTGGTGGCGCTATATACTTTGACTCACAATAGTCACATCCATGTGATCGTCCTCTTACAGCGAACGCACTGCTGAAGTTTCATCCAGATCAGTTAATGTATGCTGAAGTTATGACACACTTCCTGTTTCACGTTTCTCGCCATAGTTTCGTTTTCCTCGCCACGGCCAAACCGTTCGAGATATCGAAAATCCCCACACAAACTTTCATCCTCAATGTCTTGACTTCTACGCTGACCGAGTTTCGTCGAATTTGGATCAGAGCTCTAGGAGGAGTATTTAAAAGTTCATTGCGTGTGTTTTACAAAAAAACCTCAATAGCCGACTTCCTGTTGGGCTGGGGTAAAAAGCAAGAACGCGAGGTATAGATGAAATTCTGCTATCGACATGTGTACCGAGTTTCATATTATTACATGCAAGTGTGTTTGAGTTATGGACCAGGTGTTCGGACCCCATTCCAGGGGCGCTGACGAGCCGCCCTGCCACGCCCGGGTACCAGCTTCAGCCCGGCTCTGATGGCCGCGGGTTCTGACCCGTGTGCAAAGTTTTCAAGAGTTTTCGAGCATGTTAAGGGCCCCAAAAGTGCCCGAACACAATAGTCACATCCATGTGATCGGCCTCTTACAACGAACACACTGCTGAAGTTTCATCAAGATCAGTTAATGTATGCAGAAGTTTTAACACACTTCCTTTTTGATTTATGGACCAAGTTAATTTAATTAATACACTAATTATATAAAACTATTGTCAATGCACTACAATTAAACAGGTTATATGCCTTTACTTATAAAAAAATAAAAATAAAAACTTATTTAAAAAATACCAGGCTTAAGAAATGTATTTACTTTAGCAGGCCAGACACACAGTGAAATGATTAAGCCCCCTCCCCCTACACACACACACACACACACAGACTGTGTGTCAGAGACTCAAGAAAGACTCAGGCTCAGAAAGAGCATGATCATATTCAAACTACAATATCTGACTTTCTGTGGGTTTGAGCTTATTATTGTTAATTAGAAAGTTGTTTGGCTTGAATAGAACAATATACACGGCAAGTTTTGTAACTGTCAGTAAAACTAACCAAGTTATAACACACTTTATGTGTCCTTTTTTAGTCAAAAAAATTCGCCACGGCCAAACCGTTCGAGATATCACAAATCCGTCCGGAATTTAGCATCCTCAATGTCTTGACTTCATGCACACCGAGTTTGGTGGTGATTGGTAACAGCATGGGTTGTAATTTGATGTTTTTCTAGGACATTTATCTAAAAAAAAAAAAACATAATTCCCGACTTCCGTTTGAACTGTCGTAAAACTTAGAGCACGAAAGTTGTTTGGCCTGATGTGATCTATGAGTGTACCGAGTTTCATATTAATCCATGCACGTGTGTTTGATTTATGGACAAATGTTCGAATCCCTAAAAGAATGCATCCTAAAAGAATGGTAAAGTTTGATGCGTCGCCACGGCAACAGTTTCAAAGATATCAAGAATCCATTCATAGGTCTTCATCTGCCGTGTATTTACATTATACAGATGAAGTTTGAAGCAAATCGGGTAAAAATAAGAGGGTGATTTCAAAGCATTTTGAAAGTGACACACTTCCTGCTGCCAGTTGGTGGCGCTATAACTTTGACTCACAATAGTCACATCCATGTGATCGTCCTCTTACAGCGAACGCACTGCTGAAGTTTCATCCAGATCAGTTAATGTATGCTGAAGTTATGACACACTTCCTGTTTCACGTTTCTCGCCATAGTTTCGTTTCCTCGCCACGGCCAAACCGTTCGAGATATCAAAAATCCCCACACAAACTTTCATCCTCAATGTCTTGACTTCACGCTGACCGAGTTTCGTCGAATTTGGATCAGAGCTCTAGGAGGAGTATTTAAAAGTTCATTGCGTGTGTTTTACAAAAAAACCTCAATAGCCGACTTCCTGTTGGGCTGGGGTAAAAAGTAAGAACACGAGGTATAGATGAAATTCTGCTATCGACATGTGTACCGAGTTTCATATTATTACATGCAAGTGTGTTTGAGTTATGGACCAGGTGTTCGGACCCCATTCCAGGGGGCGCTGACGAGCCGCCCTGCCACGCCCGGGTACCAGCTTCAGCCCGGCTCTGATGGCCGAGGGTTCTGACCCGTGTGCAAAGTTTCAAGAGTTTTCGAGCATGTTAAGGGCCCCAAAAGTGCCCGAATAGTCGCTAAGAAAAAAAAAAAAAAAAAAAAAAAAAAAAAAAAAAAATAATCGGAAGGAAAACAATAGGGCTCTGCGCCCTTTCAGGGCTTGGGCCCTAAGAAAATAATGGAAGGAAAACAATAGGGCTCTGCGCCCTTTCAGGGCTTGGGCCCTAACTAAAGCCTACACACACACACACACACACACACACACACACACACACAAATAAGCTGTAGATAAACCACTCAATTCAGCAACTACATATTGTCCAAATCCAAAGTTAAAGCTACACTGTGTAACTCTTTTAGTTTATTCTTAGCTAAAAACACTTCGTTCTTTTAAAAAATATATGTGCTCATTAATGTATATTTACTTCTTTAAGTAATAAAGTATTCTCATGAATGTGTAATATGCCATTGAAAATACATACGGGTAAGGGGTTCTAATGTCAGTCATCATGTTGCCCCTCCATCTCGAAAGTACATTAGCCAAAGAGGGACATATCCGTTAATTCAAGCTTTGCCTTTACAGTTGAGTAAACACTCAGGGACGAGGTTCGAACTGGAAGCCATGTTAATCTTGGAACTACATTGGCCACCGTAGGAGTTAAAACAAAATCGAAATTGAGAGGAACAGAAACTAATATTCCATGGATGGTCATATCTTTTCACTGCTAGATGGGGGGTTAAAAAAAAAAAAAAAAAAAGTGTAGCTTTAAACTATTAGTGATGGTAGAATTACAACATGTAATGACAAACAATACTCCACAGAGGCAGAACACCCTTCTCGGTCTTCTATTTATTTTGCACATTCGCCTCCAAGCTTATTAATGAACATTACATTTCTGCTAAATTTCATCCCACTCCAAAAAGTGCCAAAAGTAAAAGGTACATCAACAAAAGCGAATTAACACTGTGTACAGAGAGCATAGTAGATTGATTCAACAGACAAAACTAAATAAATAGGAAATGACATTAATTCACAGTCAGACAGGCAGTTTGTGTAGCATGTATGAAGGGATGGTACAGGTTTGGTTTCTGTGCTCTGTATAGTAAAGTGGTTGAAGGGTTTTGCTCATGGTTCAAGCTTAGTGGTCCATTTCCTCTCAGGCCTTGCAGAGAGCCACAGCAGAGAAACGCACCTCCCCTTTCTCCCGCTCAGTAAACTCACGGCACACCCTTGCCGCATCCTAGAGAGATGAAGTCAGTTATTCAGTCGCAGGAAAATGACTTGTTTTAGATGCTCTAAATCTACGGTTTTGACTGAAACGCAGTTAATACGAGAGAATACCATAAAACGTGCCCTTACCATGACAAAGCTTTCTGGTTTTGTTGGTCCATGACTCACAGGTCCATCAATTCTGCCATCTGATATGACAAAACACCTTTTTCATCTCAGACATTTTAAAAGGAGTTTACTTAAAATGAAAGTCATTGGCCAATGAACCGGACACTACACCACAATACAAGTCATCCACTTACCCAGCTCATAAAGCTGACCATTTACATTGACAAATGTAATAAAATGGAAGTTGACTTTGTCTGCCTCTGGCTGTTATAAGAGAGAAGAAGAAGAGGAAAAAAATAAATGAAATAACAACGTCATTACTTAGTGCTTGAACCTGTTACTAGTACATGTGCTATGTGGTCAGTTGTTTTGGCTTACCCGACACTCTCCTTCATTAGCAACTGCATCATGAGTTTCCTGGATGTCCTAAATAAAATTGCAACAACATTAACTTAATTTTAAAACACAAAATCAAGCCTGAATGCATTTTAAAATCAGTGTCAAACGGAATTTGCGATAGACTGTTCTTCCCTATTGTGGCGTAGATCAGAGAAAAACTCAGTTGTGGTTTGTTATTGCGGCGATGATACGAGTGACAGCTTGTCCGACACTCACGCCAGAACACACATTCTCAGAGAGAAGAGATGTTGCAAGAGGGAGTGAAAGTTACTTTGATTAAAAATTACAAGGGCACATAAATTGAGAAAAAAGTGCATACTGTAGGTAAATGCTTTATAATAAACACTGCAATTATTCAGAAATAAGAACAGTCCATTTTGATTTCATGGCGACTATAAATAAAACATGGAAAATAGTACAATAGTACCATCTACTGGTGGTATTGATATACTGCACAAAAATGAAAAGTCACATGAACTTTGTAACATTTCTGATATTAATCTTTGTTTGTGGCAAAGATTGTGGCAAATCACGTTTTGTGTGGCTCAACTTTTAATGAATGCTTACAATACCTTATTTTGTTCAAGTTCTTTGGCTCTTTCTGCAGCAGACATCTCTGAGGTGGCTTTGAGAAACTTCTTCAGTGTAGAGTTATTGTCTATAGATGGTAGGAGAAGAAAAACAAATGTTAAGATCTTGATCTGTCTATCCGCCTTCTCTCCCTAACAACCTATTCTGCATACATACAGACAGTCATATCATGGTTATATTATAATAAACTGTTTTAGCTTTAATGATGCATATGAAATTTGTTGCACTTTGGATTAACCTGGTTAAGGAATCGAAACATCTTTGGTTTGATTTTAGCCAGTCAAATTTTCAAAAGATAAATTAAGCAGCATAACATTTTTAAAATCAACAAGGTCATCATCTATATTCTAGATCAATAAGCATCTTGTTCAGGGCACATATGTCTCCACTGACCAAAATCAATACTGTCCTGGTTGTTGGCCACAGCATGAACCAATCCCACAGTACCACAGGAGTTGACCACAGTTTGTTTCAGAAAATAAACACATTTAGTGTCTTCAACAGACTGTTTGGAACGAAAGTCCTCATGCTAAAAGAAAGAAGAGGATGTGGGTTAAAAAGTTATAAATTAATGCATTCTATGAGTTTAAATATCAAAATTAAACTTAAGTGACAACTTTCATATTTTTCTTATAATAAACTAATAAGATGGAACTTACACAAATTGTCTAAAGGATTACAGGCCAACTTCTCCAGTGAGAAATGACCACGCCCGCGTTTAATGTAATGCATTGTGAGCATCACGTGCGTGCGTCCATACTGTACGTACCTGTTGCGTTAGAGGGAAGAGCAGCATCATGGCACAACAGGGTGATGGCACCCCTGACAAAGACTCGTCCTCAAGGCCCAAAACATCCACAAAACGCCAACTCGAGCCCACACCCAACTTACTCAATACCTAGATAAAGAAAACAAAGAGGTTATACTTTTTTAACGCGAGACCCGTTATTTTCATATAAAATAAAGCGTCTAAAATGTTCCAAGTTTGTAGTTTTGTAAAAGGGGAGGAAGGGTAGAGGATTTCATTTTTGATTATAAACGAAAATCTGAATTGTGGTATTAAGCATAATTACAAATTATTGCGTAAAGCATGCATTTACAAATTCTGCGTGTTATTGTTTTCGTGCATAGGTGATGTGTGTACGCCCACGCCCTTTCATTTCAAATTCGGGTCCATGATAGTTCAGCTCCAGACGCCACAGACATCTCATCATCATCATCATTTCATCTTATGACTCAGCGAACGTACCTTATTCAGCATCTGAAACCAAAGGCACAAATATGTCGGCCACAATCAGTAACAGAGAAAATGAAAGCATGCACGACAAACAGATTGGCTAGCGTGGCTAAATAATGACATAGCGTTAAACCTCCGGGTTTATTTCCATCGGTTTCCACTCCATGATCCCAGACGTTCGTGAGTATCACTCCTCAAGAGTTCTAAAAGGCGTCGCCCGAGAAAAGACAAACCTTCCAGCTGAGGGAGCACGAGGATCATATATGCGACCGGTCATACTCCATTTACACACACACGGAGGGGTGTCCGCTCAGATACGCGTGCTATTTTTGTACTACTGGCACACATATTTACACCGGTAGTGAAACTTTTCTGTATATTTACTGTGTCTTAAAAGGCAACGCCACACAAAAGAGAGAAAAACGGAAAGAAGTTGGTTCAGATTCTCCAGCAATAGGTCCGTCCGCCATCGGTCGATTCTGGAAGCTACCAGTGTTTTCCAGCTCTGATGAATCTTTTGATTAAAAACAGAAACAGTTACATTTTACTTTCGATTATTTTTAAAAGTGGACAAATGCATTAGGTGTACAGCACTTAATGACTCAAGCATGCGTAAATCAGAACCAAAAGACTATAAATTTAACTCTGCTCTATTCACAAAACTCCTTAGTTTGACCTGAGTGGATCAGCTGAAATAACAACTGATGACTTGCACTTTCTGATATGTTATGACAATTTGAAGTGGGTTTGTGGCCTTATAGCCTATTGTCAAACATGTTTTTGTTTATGAAATTCAGTTTACACACCCAAGACATAAATACTGAGTAGGTCTATGAGTTGCATAATTAATAAAGGCTAGAGTACAGTATATTCGATATGACAAGGTTCTCTGTTGAACACATCCAAATACATCCCAAATCTACTTAAGCTTGGTCCAAGGATCAATAGTTGGATGTTATTGAGTATTTGGTGGAATTAGAAAATAAAAAGCAGAGGTAATGTGAAAACCAAAGATTATCAGTGATCTGAAAGCATTATTCAAGTGAGGAATGGGCCAAGATTACAGTAGAGAGGTGACAGAAGCTTTTACTGGCAGCATTTACTGGAGTTTTTAAAGAATAAATAAATCTGCAAAAAATTGGTCTTTTGGGGGTTGAATAATGTTTATTTATTTATTTATTTTTTTATCAACTTTATTTTTTTATAATCACTCAAATGTGTATTAATAAGCATTCTATAATATTTTACTGATCCCTTTGTCAAACTGTTTTCATAAAATGTCACAAAATGTCTTGCAGGTGAAAGGGGGTTTTGAATCACTTTTATATTCCAAGATTTAAGAAGTGATGTATTCACTGAAAACTCAACAACGGCCCAGGGCAGTAGCTAGTGGTGAGAGGTGGGGGCCCACAACAATTTTAAAAATGTATAGGGCCCAAAGCAATGATATATTGGCAAAGATTAACAGTTACATCTAATAAAGCATATGGACAAGTGCCAAATACTACTTTTATGATGCTTTTTTGTGTGTGATTTTTCAAGTTTGAAAGCTCCAATTCACCATTCACAGTATAATTGCATGAAATTGTCTATCAAAATTGTGATTTTGGCACAATAGGCCTAACCTAAAAAAAAGAATAAAAGAAAACTGCATCAATAATAATAATAATAATAAAACCAGAACAATAATGTCATTCAAGCAATAAAAGATTTTAGGTGAATTAACATTACATGTGCACACTCTACTGCAGGGGTCACCAAACTTTTTTCTCTGGGGGCCACATTATCGTTCCTGACTGTGATGGGGGGCCGGGGCCGGGTCAGCTATATAACATAGAATTGTACGACCCAGAGAAAAATTACCATCAGCAGGCTTCATTGTGTAGTAGAGATCACTAGCCTGGCACAGCCATCCCCACTACTATATCTACACTACTATATCAACTTGATTCCAAGTTTGGCGAAGGAATACATCCTGTTGTGCAGCCAGACCGCCTTTCATCCTCCAAAACCTGTCTTCTCTTGCTTGCCCTCGCAAGCTAGCATACTCTTTGTGGCGGGTTTCGTGGTGACGACGCAGATTACATTCTTTGAAAACCGCCACACTTTCTTTACAAATAATACAAACTGCACAGTCCTTACACTGAAAAAAAAATAATCCGTCCTTCGGATGAGATGTTAAACCGAGGTCCTGACTCTCTGTGGTCACAAAAAATCCCAGGATGTCTTTCAAAAGAGTAGGGGAGTAACCCCGGCATCCTGGCCAAATTTGCCCAGTGGCCTCTGTCCATCATGGCCTACTAATCATCCCCATATATACCAATTGGCTTCATCACTGTCTCTTCTCCACCAGTCAAGCTGGTGTGTGGTGGGCGTTCTGGCGCAATATGGCTGTTGTCCGCATCATCCAGGTGGATGCTGCACAGTGGTGGTGGTTGAGGAGATTCCGCCCTCTATGTGAAAGCGCTTTGAGTGCCGAGAAAAGCGCTATATAAATGTAATGAATTATTATTATTATAATTGTTGGTAAACTGGTCTTTGAAAACTCTGCACTCTCTATCAACTTTTTGTTTAACGCTAGACATTTTGCTGTCCTGAACACTGACTGTTCACTGCGCATGCGTTGTCTGTCACTGCTTGACCTTGAGCATGTCGGCTGATGAATTCGGCAAATATAGTTCATTTTATAACTAACTATAATGCTTTAACTGAAAAAAAATCAACAAAATACCAGATGCAGACTTGTTATTATTTTCCAAAAAGCAATTAAAAAAAAATAGGCCATGACGACTTTTGGGGATTGCCTCATAGGGCCGGTTTAAGTAGTGGGGGGCAGAGGGGCTGGGGGGCCAGTCAAAGGGGGGTGGCGGGCCTGAGTTGGCCCGCGGGCCTTAGTTTGGTGATCCCTGCTCTACTGTGATCACAGACAATTTCATCTAAAGTGATGGTAAAAACAAGAGGATTTTTTTAACGGCTACAAAAAGGTTGTATGCTTTAATTCCTTGTCAAGGCACTCTATAACACAATGCAGTTGCAATTGTGGATGGGATTGAAATTTGATCAGCATGTCTTTAATGTATCCATGTGGAAATTAACAATGAGTTACTTTCCAAATAAAAAGTTAGATTATTGTAATGTGACACCCATCTTTGTGTGTTTCATTAGTCTTAATATGTTGCTTGGCAAATAGTTTTTCTCTGTTTGTCTTAGACGTAAGAGCACCTGGACGTTTGTTGACCAACAGGGTGGGGGACCATCATCACATCAGATTTTACAAACCATAGCCTCATCATGTATGGCAAAATGTGATGTTTATAAGTTTGTTTAATGAATGCTTACATTCCATGTGCTTTTGTAATGCATGCTCCAGAGGTGATATGTTGCTTTCGTGTGCCCAGATATGTTGAAATATAAGAATAAAGCAAAAACACCACTACCCATAAATCCCAGCGATTTTTTTTTTTTTTTTGCCAGGGTGTAGTTCAACCGGGTTCAACACATCGTAGTCAAGTTTAATCCTCCTACTTCTTCATTCTTACGGCGGCTGCGGTCTGTACTGCACTGAATCTCTTCTCTCGGTAATACTGCACAGGCAGGACCTACCTGTCTGCAAACAACATGTTTCTTAAACACTGCTTTAAATTATTTCATAATCACATTATGTATTTGAGATGATTTACATATTAATGTTTGTTACTAAACTATTTTGTTGTTTATTTTTAGTTTCGATCACTTTGAAGTAGCTACGCAAATCTCAACCATGGTAAGTTCTGTTTTTAATAAAAGTATATAATATTTGTAGCACATACGCTATTAAGTTATTTCTGAACATATTCAATATTCTGTTGAGAATGGTAGCCTATAAACTTCCCCGACAGTTTAATGTGTCAGACGCCCATCCATTTACGTCTATTTAATCGTGTTGTATTACTTACAAAGTAAAACGATGCTTCCTCATTACCCAATAATATGCGACACATTTTTGGGAGTAAGTTGTTTTTTGGAAACCGTAGCCTATTTAACTTTCTATTACAATTTCTTCCCCACATGCAAGTGATGTTAGAAAGAAACAAAATTGTTGTAAACGAGAGCAATGACTCATTCGCGTTGGCTAAACGACTCAATGGGCGTTCCTTCTGTCTCTCAGTTTCTCCACTTCATCCTCTCTCCTCTCCTCTGTAAGGTTCTGTCTGACAAAACTTTATTTGAACTTTAAATATAAAATTAATGTTGAAACAATGTCTCAACGTGTTAGGAAATAAAATATTATCCTTTCTATGACATTTATTTAATATTTTTAGCACTTCCATACTATTTACGACATTTCAAATTAAGGTACAGGTCTAAATATTTTATCCAGTGCAGATGTTTAAATTTGGTGGGTTATTAACACATTATTGCAGAAATTGTTACTTTAATCTTACTTTTGTTTAGACAGAAAGCAGCTACTAATACATATGAGCAGGACTTTATTCCACTAAAGTGGGCCAGGTAAAAATGGCTTTCTCTCTAGACATCAGTATGGCTGAAATAACATGCTAACATTTATTGTTGTAACTAAGACCCCATCAATTAAACTGTTGACCATTTGACCTTTAAAGCTTAATATTTAAAAAATATATATATTTTAAAGACTTTAAAAACTGCAAGAAAACAGACATGCTTCAGCAAATTAATTCATAAAGTTTAATAATCATAAGACTTCGTCCT
Source organism: Hybognathus amarus (assembly GCA_030378365.1). Lineage (NCBI taxonomy): Eukaryota > Metazoa > Chordata > Actinopteri > Cypriniformes > Leuciscidae > Hybognathus > Hybognathus amarus. The sequence continues at coordinate 139,142 of JAQIUQ010005034.1, read as the reverse complement.
GGGGAAGATAGGTCCTTGCCTGTCTTCTCCGTTTTCTTAGCTTTATGAAGCACGCTGGCGTGGTCTTTCTGGAGTCGTTCAACTAAAAGACCTTTATTTAAATTTTATCAGTTACCGTTGACTCAAATGCTTTGAGACATGTAAATCATTTAGTAAAGGTTTCACTTGTAGAGGTTCCAGAGGAATTAACAGATTTATAGGGATTTAACAGAAGAATTAATATTTGCGTCTCCTGGCAACATAACAGTTTGCATATATTTGGATGTTAAATGTGTTTGTTCACTCTATTGTATGGTGGGAGGCTAAGTAACATGACACTGAAAGCACACTGAGTCTTGAGTACTGAGTCAAAAAAAGGCCACAGAACTAAAAAAAAACATGTTTAAGGAATTGGAACAATCCGTTTAACAATTTAGGAGGTATACGGTTATATTTTTATGCAGTGCCCATCTTATATTTTGTAAAAGGTTTCATTTAAATTAAAATTCACTTCAATAAATGCAATCTGGAGAATGGTTTCCACCTGACTTTCAGCTCCATCTATTGAATTGTTGTCACCACAGTCATATGGAATCTCATTCACAAAAAAACCCATATTTTGCACATCACTATAGCTAAAATGCAGTACCCATTATGTGAAAATAAAATGGTTTGAAATTTTAAGCTAAATAAAGTAAAATTATCTTAAGTTATGTTATCGATGGTTGTGAAATGGAAAACATCAGCAACATAACTAAAATGTAAAAAATGTAAAATAAAACAAATCAGACAATTTTAATATTTCACCTGAAAATAATGTCAGGTGAAATATCAAAAAGGGAATTTTAAGGGTGAAGGCATTGACAAATTTTGTGATGAATATCTGAGCGTTTGACAAAGAAAGGGACAGTTGTGTCAGGAGAGATTGCTATCCCATGTCTCATGAATCTGCAAGTTCTTTCTTAAATACTTGTTTTGCACAGAATAAATCTGTAACGCATGATGTTATCACACGTCGGTAGGAACTAGGAATCTCTTGTTTATAGAGCTGGAGCTCCACATTTTTAGATAACCACAGAAAGCATTCAAGCCTGCGTTTTTCAGCACATTCCTTTATTCTATTAACAATATGGCTTGAGACGAACAATGCATATCCTCTCCAAAACAACACACATAATTTAATTTATCTAATATAAAAAAAGCTGTGTGTAGTAATTGGCAATACTTATAAACACAGCTGTTTGGTAGACAACAGCTGATTTAGACTTGCCAGTTTATACATAATAAGCATGTTCACACTGCTTATTGGACAATGTCTGGGGTCCTCATATTCTTGGCGCATAATGTCTATGGCTGCATCCAGAATTACATACTTTTGAATAACAAATTACTTCACAACCACTAAAAAGTATTAAATAATATGAATATGAAGTTTACATGTAATCTGGATGTACTACAATCATCATGTTACCTACCCGTGACCGTTGCGTTGCTTGACTGCCATAACAAATCCACTTGTGTGGCCTCATGGGATTGTAAAGCATCCATTGTATGCGTTCTTTAGAATCCTACCGGAAGTATTAAGTCATACGGGTACTTTTCAACTACATGCTACTCTTTTCACATACAGATTTTGTGTGTACACTACCGGCCAAAAGTTTAGGGTCGGTAAGATTTTTTATGTTTTTAAAAGAAGTCTCTTCTGCTCACCAAGGCTGCATTTTTTTTGATAAAAAATACACAAAAAACACAGTAATATTGTGAAATATTATGACAATTTAAAATTACTTTTTTATGTTAATATATATTAAAATGTAATTTATTCCTCTGAAAAAAAGCTGAATTTTCAGCATCATTACTCCAGTCTTCAGTGTCACATGATCCTTCACAAATCACTCTAATATGATGATTTTATGCTCCAAAAACATGTATGATTATTATCCATGTTGAAAACAGTTTTTTTTACATTTTTGCAGGATTCTTTGATGAATAGAAAGTTCAAAGAACAGCATTTATTTAATTAGAATCTTTTCTAACATTATAAATGTCTTTACTGTAACTTTTGATCAATGTAACTCATCCTTGATGAATAGAAGTATTGATTTCTTATTTATTTCCCCCAAAAATAAAATACAAATTCTTACTGACCCCAAACTTTTTAAAGGGTAGTGTTTAATGTAACAAAAGCTTTCCATTTCAGATAAAAGCTGTTCTTTTGAACTTTCTATTCATCAAAGAATCCTGAAATAAAAATGTAAAAAACTGTTTTCAACATGGATAATAATCATACATGTTTTGGAGCATAAAATCATCATATTAGAGTGATTTGTGAAGGATCATGTGACACTGAAGACTGGAGTAATGATGCTGAAAATTCAGCTTTTTTTCAGAGGAATAAATTACATTTTAATATATATTTACATAAAAAAGTCATTTTAAATTGTCATAATATTTCACAATATTACTGTGTTTTTTGTGGGTTTTTTTATCAAAAAATTGCATCCTTGGTGAGCAGAAGAGACTTCTTTAAAAACATAAAAAATCTTACCGAACCGGTAAACTTTTGGCCAATTCAGTGTATGTTGTTTGTATATATGAAGAAGTATGATATTTCAGGAGGCAGCCTCTTGTAGGATTAAATGGAAGTAAAACAATACTGTAGCTACATAAAAGAAAAGCCATAATGAATTGATTTGCAGTATGTTCTGAGCTTCCACTGAGACAGTGAGGTTTAGAAAAAGGCTTTAGAGTGTAATAGTGTGCCTTGTTTTGTCAGTAGTGTGGTTGTCACCCAGGGAACAAACCTGTGTGCCTGTGTCTGTGGTTGTATATTTTCCTGTGACTTCTTGGTCCCACAAACAGACACAGTTGGAAAGTTGTCTTTCAAGTTTATCATGTTAATGATTTTAAAAGTTATCCAAAAGATTACAAGATAGGCAAGTTCTTTGGTTCTCTGGAATCTTGCATAACTTCCTCATTTTGATCTATCTTAGGTCACAAACATAATACATATTAACTTTACTTTTTGAATGTCAAATTCATTTTATATATTGTGGTATTGTATGAATCATTTGCATATCCACATCCAGTATTCTGGTGTCACTTCCCTGCCTCCCCACACACTTACTCATAGAAAATTTGTGGTAGATGCTCAAAGTTTCCAAGTGGAAAACCACTGCATGTAAAAGTTAAATCCACAGTTTCTTAAAGAGACAGACCTTCAGCTGCAGGGGAAATGTGGGTGTGGTCATGATTCATAGATTACTGAAGTCCCTCTAGTGAAATAAATACATACTGCAGAAATATGCATATACATACTGCATACTTTTTTTAGGCTGGCAGAGGAACAGTGAAGCCCCACAGTGGATTCAATGCTAATAATGATGCCGAGAGTTCTCTACAAGGCCATGAAAGGAATCGGTGAGTTTTACTAACATGTTAAATGCCAAATTGAAATATTAAAAATCAGTACACCTTCAAATGAATGACTATAATGGTATAACATAGAATTATATCTATAGAACCAGTATAACTGCAAATTAGAAATCATTTGTATTTAGACATTGATTAATAAGTTTTGCTTGTTTAATCAGTTTATTTGTTTCTCATAAATGAATAATCAGAGAATGTTGCATCTGGGTTAAAGAGAAAAGGTATCAGTCTTCTCATTATGTCAAAGAATAAAGTAATGGTAATCAACATTATTATTATTTTTACTCAGGCACCGATGAGGATGCTATTATCAAGCTTGTGACAGCACGCAGTAATGCACAGCGCCAAGAAATCAAAGCTATTTACAAAAACTCTGCATGGAAAGGTAACATCATTAACACAAATTATGTTTAAAATGGGTTATTTATTGGGTTAGGTATATGTACCCATTGTGTATGTATGTATATATATGTGTGTGTGTGTGTGTGTGTGTGTGTGTGTATACACTCACCGGCCACTTTATTAGGTACCCCATGCTAGTAACGGGTTGGACTCCCTTTGCCTTCAGAACTGCCTCAATTCTGCGTGGCATAGATTCAACAAGGTGCTGGAAGCATTCCTCAGGGAGTTTGGTCCATATTGACATAATGGCATCACACAGTTGCCGCAGATTTGTCGGCTGCACATCCATGATGCGGAATCTGATGCGAAAGTTGGGTACATTGTGGTCATAAAGGAATGGACATGGTCAGCAACAATACTCAGGTAGGCTGTGGCGTTGCAACGGTGCTCAATAGGTACCAAGGGGCCCAAAGAGTGCCAAGAAAATATTCCCCACACCATGACACCACCACCACCAGCCTTAACCGTTGATACAAGGCAGGATGGATCCATGCTTTCATGTTGTAGACGCCAAATTCTGACCCTACCATCCGAATGTTCGCAGCAGAAATTGGAGACTCATCAGACCAGGCAACGCTTTTCCAATCTTCTATTGTCCAATTTCGATTAAGCTTGTGCAAATTGTAGCCTCAGTTTCCTGTTCTTAGCTGAAAGGAGTGGCACCCGGTGTGGTCTTCTGCTGCTGTAGCCCATCTGCCTCAAAGTTCGACGTACTGTGCGTTCAGAGATGCTCTTCTGCCCACCTTGGTTGTAACGGGTGGTTATTTGAGTCACTGTTGCCCTTCTATCAGCTCGAACCAGTCTGGCCATTCTCCTCTGACCTCTGGCATCAACAAGGCATTTCCGCCCACAGAACTGCCGCTCACTGGATGTTTTTTCTTTTTCGGACCATTCTCTGTAAACCCTAGAGATGGTTGTGCGTGAAAATCCCAGTAGATTAGCAGTTTCTGAATACTCAGACCAGCCCTTCTGGCACCAACAATCATGCCACGTTCAAAGTCACTCAAATCACCTTTCTTCCCCATACTGATGCTCGGTTTGAACTGCAGCATATTGTCTTGACCATGTCTACATGCCTAAATGCACTGAGTTGCCGCCATGTGATTGGCTGCTTAGAAATTAAGTGTTAACGAGCAGTTGGACAGGTGTACCTAATAATAGTCGGTGAGTGTATATGTATGTTTCGAGATACATTTAAAAGAAAAAATTCTATTACAGTTTTATTTTAATATATGCTGGTTGGATCAATATTCTTATGATTTTAAATATAATTTTTTTTTTTCGTCCATCTCTGTTCAGGATTTGGTGGATGATTTGAAGTCCGAGCTCACTGGGAAGTTGGAGTCTCTGATAGTAGCTCTGATGACTCCTCCCATCATGTTTGATGTCACATCGCTGCGGAATGCTATTAAGGTACATATCAATAATTTTAGGAATTATAATATTCATAATTGTTGACATTAACACATGCAAAATACACTGTCATACAATTTCATTCTATTTTATAGAGAGATGTATATCTGTACCTTGCATTTGTTTTCAGGAGCAGGCACAGATGAGAAAGTGTTGATTGAGATCTTGGCATCTAGATCAGCCAATGAAGTCAACGAGATCAAACGTTTATACAAGCAAGGTAACTGTGTTTGTGTGGGTTATGTATTATAGGTCTTTGACTTTTTAGTATTCTTGTTCTTAAGTTCTGTCAGGTCCATTAAGCCGAGAACACACATGACAATATAAATGATTAGGAAATTGTATTGAACAAATTGGACAATTTAATTTGATAATGTAAAATTTAGCGGGATGGCTCTGTTCAGGGAGTCCTCCTGACTCACCATGAAATAGCAGAGAGTCAGAGTTCAGAATGCTCAAAGTTTAGTAATTGGAGAGCAAACTACTCCCATATGAACAGAATGCCACGTTATACACAACAAGGAGGCGCTGGGTTGCAGAGAGCAAGTAGCAAGCAATTAGGAGCAAACTCTATACGCTTAAATACTGAACTGACACTGACAATTTATTTATACTGTTACTATACATATTATTTTATTATTTTTTAACGATTGCCAGTTGTGCTATATGTGCTGTTGAATGCCACTCTCTGTAGTCTTGATGATGTCTAATATGTGCATTATAGAGCATAAAAATGAACTGGAGAAAGATGTGACTGGTGACACTGGAGGTCATTTCGAGAGGATGCTGGTTGTTTTGCTACAAGTACGCAGTCTATTAAAAATCTTTTAAAAATTAAAATACAAGATGTAAATTAACAATAATTTATCTGTATATGAAAATATTTATTATAAAGTTAGACTGGAAATTCAACTCACTGTAAAAAGCCATAGACTTAAAGGGATAGTTCACCCTTAAAGGGTGCTACTTCAATTTGTTCAGAACCTGTATGGATTTTTTATTTATTTTGCTGAACACAAAAGAAGAGATTTTGAAGAATGTTGGTAACCAAACGGTTGATGGACCCCAATGACTTCCATAGTGGGAAAGAAAAATTCTTCACAATATACGAAGAGTTCAGATGCAAAAGCCTCTAAATGCCATTTGAAATTTTCTTCTAAAATGACCATTTTTATCAAGCTTGTATATTTAAGTTCAGTAATTTCACTTAAATGACAATTAATAGGTAATCTTCATTGCCATTTAAGTGAAATTACTCAACTTAAATATACAAGCTTGATAAAAATTGTAATTTTAGAAGAAAATTTAAAATGGCATTTAGAGGCTTTTGCATCTGAACTCTTCATACAATAATACAATATAATCTTTGTCTTCAGCAAAAGTAAAGAAATTCACACAGGTTTTGAACAATTGAAGATGAGTAAATGTTGACAGAATTTTTAATTTTTGGGTGAATTATCCCTTTAAGTGTAGTTGTTTTGTCTTAAGTATTGCAATTAATTTAATTTGCTATTAAATGATTTAACTATAGGCCAGCAGACAGCAGGGTATACAAGAGAACCTCATTCAAAGTGATGCTCAGGTAAGTTTGTTTCTGAAAGTCCAGTGCAACTAGGAATCAGTTTGTCATTTATATGAAGTTCAAAAAACTGTTTTTGTGTAGGCTCTGTTTGCCGCAGGAGAAAGAAGTGTGTGAACTGATGAAAGCCAGTTCATCACTATCCTGGGAAACCGTAGTAGTGCTCACCTTAGGAAAGGTCAGTTCAGCACATGCAGAGAGTTAATGAAATTATGTTTGTTTTTTGTATATTCATTAGTTTTCTGTTAATCTGCAGTGTTCGAGGAGTACAGAAAGCTCTCAGGGTATGAGATAGAGGAGAGCATCCAGAGAGAGACCTCAGGAACCCTCCAAGAAGTATTTCTGGCTGTTGGTAAGACACACACACACATGTATGGATCTCAATTAAGTTAGAAAGTGCAAAATGTACATTTTCCTTTATAATTTTACTATAGAGGGGAAGTTAAAAAGTCTGGGTAGGAGCCAAGCCTTACAGTTTGCCTTTATAATCATATTATTAGGGGACAGAATAGTTCCTAATTTCCTATGTATAATAGTTCCTATAATAGTTGCCCATATACAGCTCTCAGAATCATGGGGTTTTTCTCTTCCTGTTTTGTCTCTTAACACTCTCTTCTGGTGTTTCATCAGTGAAGTGTGCCCGCAGTTTACCGGGGTATTTTGCGGAGAGACTTTACAATGCCATTAAGGTGAGTATGTGTTTCAATATTTGTGAATAATAAGAATGATTCTGTTCTGCAACACCACTTGTCTCTGGGTTGATCTTTGATTAGAACATCAAGGAAAAAAGTTTTTTTGTAATTTTGTTGTTTTTATTTTTTTATTACCTGGTTTAGTTTTAATTATTTTAGTAAATCAAGTTAAACTAAATGAAAAATGGTAAAATATTTTTAAGGTGACAAAATTGTTTTAGTTACAATATTAACCTGCAAAGAACTTACTTGTTGCTGTAATTCTCGTTTCATCCTGTAGGGGGCAGGCACCGATGACCAGACATTGATCAGGATCATGGTTTTCCGCAGTGAGGTGGACATCCTGGATATACGTGCTGAATTTCGCAAGAAGTTTGCAACCTCCCTGCACAAAATGATTAATGTATGTTCATGCATGCAGGTGTAAACGTGTAAACATTTTCTTGTTCACCCAGATCAGTGAAACTACGTACCTCTTTCTGTTACTGCAGGGTGATACCGGAGGTGACTACCCGTAAAGCCCTTCTGCTCCTGTGTGGCGGTGATGATGCATAAGCCCTGCTGCCCTTTCTGCCTGGGTCAGATTCCATGTCTCCCATGTCAGGGGCAGATCTGTGGGACAAGGGCTCAGTCAGTCCCCCTCTGAACCAATTACAAAAGCATGACATTTCAAATCAATAGAAGGATCTCTTGTCCAACTGTGAAGATGCTCTGTCTGCATAGCACAGAATTACCCAATTCAAACTGAGCGAATTTTAGCATTCATATTTTTTGAAATGTGTAAAAGATTTAGAGTAAGAAATAATTTTAGTAGAAGCAAAAAAAAAAGATGGAAATATATGAAACCATTCTCTTTAGTAATCAAAGAATAATTTATAAACCTTCTCTGATTGATTTGGCCTTAACTTGAAGTCTGTTACAGAAAATTAAAGACATACTCCTCTTTTGGAGATGAAAATGCCTGTTAATGCAGCACTATTATAGAGAAGTCCAAATATTCAGGTGTACTCAATGAAGCAATATTTTCTATGTATTCATCAATTTTTCACTTATTTATTGTTTGTATGCTCAACTAACTACCTTGACATGTCAGTTTATAGCAATATTGTATAACCACTAGTCTTATAATTAGCATTATAATCAAGTTTAAGCTTTTTTGTTTATGTTTTGAACTTTATTTGTGGTAGTGAGTGGAGAGGTTCACTGAGAGGTGTATTTTATCAATGTAACACTTTTACATTAAGCATACTAATCATAAGTGATTAGCAGTCATGTAGAATTACAGCAAATGAAGATTAGCATAAAGTTTGTTCTCTTTAAAGTTAACAATAATTAAAAGCTAAAGAAAATGGTGCTACTACTTACTACTTGTTTTAATATTTCATTGCCATAATGTTCACAATTAACACTCATGAAATAAAATAAGCAAACAGAACAATCTCCTGTGTGACTGACCACATGATGACAGCTGAGCTGTTTTGTCTATAGTCCGAATTTGCATGACCGGAAAAAGGTTTTATTTATTTTGATTTTTTATGCTTTACACTCTGAAACACAAAAGTTGGTGCTGGGCCAGTACCTTTTTTCAAAAGATTCACCTTTGTACATTATTTGTCCTTAAAGGGTAAATATTAGTTTGGCCTATAACATAAAGGTACATTAGTAGCCTACCTTAAAGGGTTACGTTCACCCAAAAATGAAAATTCTGTCAGAATTTACTCACCCTCATGTTGTTCCAAACCTCTATGTGTTTACTTGTTCTGCTGAACACAAGGCAGATATTTGGAAGAATGTTTTAATCAAACAGATCTCAATCCCCATTGACTACCATAGTAGGAAAAAATACATACTATGGTAGTCAATGGGGATTGAGATCTGTTTGATTAAAACATTCTTCCAAATATCTGCCTTTGTGTTCAGCAGAACAAATAAACACATAGATGTTTGAAACAACATGAGGGTGAGTAAATACTGACATAATTTTAATTTTTGGGTGAACTAACCCTTTAAGTTTACATCATTAGTATATCTAAAATGTACATTTTAGTATTATTTGAAAGGGGTACCTCACTGTGACTGCTATAATTCTGGTACAACAATACTTTTTGAACTAGAAATAATATGAGTATATTATACAATATCCAAAATGAAGTTAAGATTAAAACATGCTGTTAGGTACAGGTACACAAAATAAGATATTTAAAATTGATGTTAAATTCAAGTAGGCAGACGATTAAAGCATTAAAAAAATACTTCCTAGTAAAGTAAGTAATTAAGTAATTGCTTACTTAAAAATTAATTTCATTACCATGAATCAGTGTGCTTCAGTATTGTCCACAAGGAGGCGATATAGTAATAAAATGAGCTGACAGAATGCCATTTTTTGAGTAAAATAATGAAGGATTTAGATGATGAATCCTTACCAGTTTGCAGCTACATAACATGTAGTTATTTAAATTAACAGGTTTTATGATTAATGTTTTTCTCGTTAGAAAACAAAATCTTGTTGTTGTGCAAGTTTATTCTGGTGATGCCATATCTTTAAGTTTACCCCCTGGCTAGAAACATTTCCTTTAAAATTGACATTTGGCTTGTAATTCTTCATAGCATATTGGAGAATGTCCTACAAGTATAGACAAGCTTTATTCACACCTGTCTTCAAAAAAACAGGGTGATAGTAATTATTTAATCTTCTGGTTAGCCTATAGGCCTATGTTTACTGCAGAGTTTGTCGACTGAATAAGTTTCATGGTTTTGATCATCTTTATGTGACAGTGCTTCCTCAGACAATAGAGAGGAGCAAATGTGAATTCAGAGCAGGATATCGGCCAATAGGACTGTCTGAATTCAGGGGTGGGACTGGGACTGTCAGGCCACCTCAAGCAACACAAAGGAACAATGAATATTAAGCCAAGCCAACCAAACAAAATGAGTGAGTGAATGAAAGAGAGAAGCCACATGATAAATTAAGCCTGAAAATATGAAACATCTATTACAGAAACAGAAAGTCCTACTCATTTATTTTTAAAGGTGAAAGTGCAATCCTTATAAAGCTTATTATCAGAAACATATCTAACCCAGCACTGTTATAAAAAAGCCCGAAGATTCAGGTTAAATCTATTTTATATATTCAACAATTAAACATGTTTTGTTTGTTTTTATGCTTACTAACATTTCACACTCTCTGAAAAAAAGTTCTGTAGCCTTCTTTCGGGATCTTAGCTTTTAGGGGTTCCCATCATTTTATGGATTTAGTTTAAAATTATATTTGAATTACGTGTCATGAATTAAGTGGCACCTAAGCAGTACTTTACATATCTCATAAGGTTCTAGACAGAACCTCACTTTTCTTTCTTTTTTTTTAAGAAGAGTGTATGGCAATAATGCAGTCTCATAAAACATTCAGCCTTTATATTTGTGAAAACCTTAGTTGTGCCCTCATGCGTGTGTTTGTTTGTATAAAGATAAACCCCTCCCTTTACGGAAATTGTATGACTTTGATCTCTTAGCTCTTCCGGAGCCCAGGTGCAACAGTAGTCATGTTAGAACATGATCTAACACACACCTATTTGCCAAAAAATATGTGTGCAAAGAGTCTTTTCCATTCCAGTGAATGCCTGGGTCTGTTTGAGCTGCAACTTGAATAGACTTGAATGTTCCCTACACACACACACTCTGACTGAACTGCATTTGATACTTTAAGAGGTGTGCTGTGTTCCTGTCTGATTGTTTGTTCATTTGGTTCAAAGAGATAATAGAATTTATCCAAATCCTACAAATCCTAAATTCTACACCTGCATTATTTAGGCTACAGCTTTAAGATTCAACTGAATATTTAAATTCATGGCCTCCCACTTCTTGCATTGTGAAACTTCTTCCTTGTCCTTCCTTCTTACTTATAAATGGCAACCCCAATTAATTATTATTATATATACTATTATTATTATTGCAACAAATAAAATGTAACTCCAACGCCTGTATTTTCAAATTAAAACAATTGATAATATTCAGTAGTTTCAGTTTGATGAATTGCTTTTCAAAAATTCACCACCAAAAAACATTAGCCACCAGAGATCTAACTGCAAAAAATGTTTGTCTAAATTATAAATAAAATTATTAAATAAATGCACCCGTGATGAAGGACTTCTTTCAAAAATATTGGAATCTTACCAGCCCTGAACTTTCGAACTATAAAACTATAAAACTATAACTATAAAAGGGGCGGCAGTGGCTCAGTGGTTCATGTAGGTTGTCTACAAACCGAAAGGTTGGTGGTTCAATCCCCTGGTTCCACCTGACCAAGTGTCCAGGTGTCCATGAGCAAGACACCTAACCCCAGCTGCTCCCGAGCTGGATGGCGCCTTGGCATGGCTGCCGTCGCCGTCGGTGTATGAATGTGTGAGTGAATGGGTGAATGTGAGGCAAATTGTAAAGCGCTTTGGTGGCCATTGGGTCTGATGAAGCCTATATAAATGCAGTCCATTTACCATTTACCATAAACTGCCACTTGCAGATGAATAATACAAGATATTTCATAATTGTAATAAAAATGGCCAAAAAACCTCTGGACTGTATGATGACATTGAATGTAATCTTTGACCAATTAACTGCGCAAACATTATGTGTGTGTGTGAGTGGGTGTTGGAGTGGAATGTGGTGTGATTCACACAAACTGTAAAGTATACACAGTATAAATATTGTTTTAGGTGTGTGTGAGAAAGATATAGAGAAAGACGATTTTATCAGATTTTAGGTATTTCATATTGGTTGAGGACATGACATGATCCATAATATCAGCCAATCAATAACATGGTTTTTTGTAAGCTATGTGTGGCCAATAGACAAAATCTTTGTTATTGGGTCATATGGTAGTTTTCATATCATATTATATTATATTTTCCATATTTCATATGGACTTTTGTTAAATTTATATTAGTGTAGCCTACATTTATTAATTATAAAGCCTGGGTTCTTTACCACCTAAGTTTGAGCCCTCTATCTTGGGCAGACTGTTTACCTTTATCTGTTTACCAAAGATTATCCATCTGTAGATCAAACTAAACTAAATATTTAACTAAATATAGTCCTGCCCCACATTTTAGAGAAGAATAGACTGTCAGAGCTTTAGTTTCATGCCGACAGTAAAGCGGTTTGTTGATAAGGGGAAGGAGGTGGGAATCGGCAAACGTTCAACACACTTTACTAATCACAAACACAAAATGTACAAAAACAAAACATAACGTAAAATAGCGCAGGCCTGGTCCTCTCTAATCCTTCACTGTCGTCTTTCCTCCTTTTATGCTTCCTAAAAAGCGTCTCCCTGAAAGATAGTGCACGCGCTGGTGACGGTCCTTATCAAACGCTCTCTTGCAGCTATCGGCCTCACCTTGCTTGCCACACCAACATTAAGATAAAATTGTATATTATTTTATATAAAAGTCAAGTCATAATATAAAGGTATTTTAACATAAGTCAATTCAATAGGAGGTAAATGTGTACAAGATAATGTGCTTTCCACAGATCCTGTTTTAATCCAGTGCTGTTAACCTGTGCTGCCTCCTCTTCTTGAGCACATCTGCTATCTTAGGGCCGGTTCACATATCGTGTCTTTTGCACGCTCAAGTTCGTTATTTCAAATGTAGGTAATCATAATGGAAGCGACGCGCTCGCCGTGTCGACACGCTCATTTTTTAAAGCACGTCCGCGCGCATCGAGATAAAAACATCGAAACTTTTCAGAATGCGGCAGCGCACCATAAGCGCACAATAGGTCACGTGACAAGAACCAAATGAAGCGCAACCGTCCTAGCGCTTTGGAAAAAGGAGAATGCAGCACGCCCAGCGTCTTCTATGCGTTTTAGGCGCTATATGTGAATCCGGCCTTACACTAGTTCACACATGCACCAAGGAACACATGCTAGACCACCCTGATTTGAGGATTTATCAAAGAATGAACATGTAGTCTACAGTATGTTCAGTTTTTGTGTGTGTCTGTCTGAGTAGCCGTGGAAAACTATAATAAAAGAAAAGTATTGCTGATAGAGGAAATGTCATGGACAATCATGTGACAGACCAATAATTTGGCATTTAGGTGAGAAGAATGGGTTTCATTATGGGTTTAGTTACATAATTTTAAGTGTTTCGTACTTCACTGAATGCAACATTCAAAGAGATCTTTTGTAGGACAGGAAAGGTGTGTGTGTGTGTAATCAGAGAAGAGGCTGGAAATTGTCATTTACGCTTTGCCTTTGTAACAGCATTCTTGGCAGAAACACAGGTGTGTATGTGAGTGTGTGTGTGTGTGTGTGTGTGGTCCTGGTAAACCCTAGGTGTAATATCTGGAATCCTTTTTCCTGTGGGGACATTTTGGTCACCATAAGGAACGCAGCTTATAAATCATTCTAAGTGATGTTTTTTTAATGAAAAAGTGCAGAAAGGGTTGTGTTTTTTTGTGAGGGTTGTGTTTAGGGGTAGGACTAGTATTAGGAGACAGAATATACATTTTGTTGAGTATAAAAATCATTATGTCTATGTTTCCAAGTCCTCAAAAAACTTGGTTATGGTACATCACCTTTCAAATGTTTGGTGTCGGTACAATCTCTTTCAAAAAAAGTGATCCACTTGCATCCACTTATTAAGAGAGAACATGTGTGCATCTCTCTCCATTCATCTTTGCCTAGAAGCTTTGTTGGATTCTTACGGCACATCTCAGCTAGCAGCTCTCTCTCGAAGTGCAAGAGAGTTGCCCCTGGTCGCTTCAACGAGCAACTGAATGAGTATGATGTTGTATTGCATGATGCAGATGACTTCTCATTTGGGGTTCCAGATGAGGGTGAATTATTGATCACAACATCGGAGGATGTACTAATGCCTTCCGAACTCTGAGGGCTCAGCTGGACTCCCCAACTTCAGGTGAGATGGCCCATCCCGAGTTCGATGCTGAGTTGGCAGCAATGCTTGCCGGTTCTCCACAAGCATCATGCTAAAGTGGAATTCCCTCCCTGTCTCTGAGCCTTCGTGGTTGGATGATTTGTTTCCGAGGAACATCCGTGCTCCGTCTTAGTTCCTTTCTTCCTGGAAGAGCACAAAGAGCTCACAAGTCGTGGAGGGCACTTCTTACTGACTGTTCCCACCTTGTAGTCTCTTTCATCCTCACTACCCTCAATGGTGCAGCCAGGGGGGGCATGGAGATTCCTCAGGTGGAGTGTGCAATTGTGGTGCATTTATGCCTGTAAAACACCGCCCACCTGGTTCAATAGTCATGGACTTCCGTCCAGGGCCTGTAAGTAAATGAGGGAACTCGAGTCACAATCTGGGCACCGTGCTCTAGACTCTCTGGAACCTCTGTGTCACCCATGAAGTTGCACAGCCGGGTCAGTGCCTAGAGACAGCGGCTGTCCACTTCTCCCCTCAAATTGTACATGGCAGCAATAGCAGCAAACAATAACACGGTGTGGGTAAGGTCCATAGGGACCCAATGTTTGCCCAAAGTTGCAAATTCTCTGTTCAGGGACCAAGTGGTGAACCTGAAAGCACTCCCTCGTGGAGGAAGTGGAGGTAGACCCAGCCCTGTGTCTGCTGGGCCCAGTACACACTTTGTGAATATACCGTACTGGACCGCATGTAGAGCTTCAGAAGATCTGATTTGCAAGATCTGCTATTTGTCTACTTCAGGGTCAGCAGAAGGGAAGACTGTCTCCTCAACAAAGAATGCTCCACTGGACACTGGACGCCATTCATCGGGCTTGCCTTGTCCCTCAGCCTACCAGAGGCATTGCTGCCTCTTCAGCCCTGGCGAATGGTGCAATACCTTTGCAAGGTTTTGTAATCTATGTGTACAACCAGTTTTGTCCAGAGTTTAGGTATAACAGATAAAGCTTGGACAAATGGTCAGATGTATGCTTGCATGGGGAATGCTCCCCTCCACGAGGTGGCAAAGTGTGCCTTTTATTCCAGAGAGGTTCCCCAGGTTTGGTGAACCCAGAACACCTATAACCCCTTGCACTCATCAGTGGCAATTTTGGCAGAGAAATTTCATACCAGGCCCATTACTCCCTGATATGCCCCTTTAAAGTGAGCCTTTGTAATCTGGCTAGAACTCCATATGTAGTGGTTCCCTAACAGTGACCCCATTTGATGTTTTCTTCCACTGATTGGTTTCCCTATCTGTCTCCTCTCGTCAGGTGGAGCCCACCACAGGGACATTTCCCTATATAATACTCCCCATCAGGTGATCAGGTTAGCTTTCCACATTCTACAGGTGATCAGTGGCTTTTCCACATACTAACCACCTCCTTCAGTTAGGATGGGGTGTTCCTCTGGTGTTCTCACCACCATACGGTAGGTGGCGGTAATACTCCTAAGCGGTGAGCAGCCGGTAACAAGAAGTAGTCGAAGAACGTTGTTATCTCAGTTCTCGCATGCGCCCATAAGGAAGTAATGGAAAAGTCGAATAAAGTCGTCATTTATGTTTTTTTTTTCGCACAAAAGTATTCTCGTCACTCTGATAAACTTATAATTGAGCCACTGTAGGCACATGGAATATTTAAACATTTTCTTTAATGACTTTATGGGCCGTCAAGAGCCAGTCCCTTAGGCGGTCTATGGAGGAGTGATCCAGCACTCAGATTTAATCAAAAATATCTTTATTTGTGTTCCGAAGATGAACAAAGGTCTTACGGGGTTGGTACAGCATGGGGGTAAGTAATTAATGACTTAATTTTCATTTTTGAGTGAACTAACCCTTTAAGAAATCATCTAATATGCAGATTTGGTTTTCAAGAAACATTTCTTCTTATTAACAATGTACAGTGCATTTTATTTTTGTGGAAAACGTGATACATTACAGGATTCTCATTTTTTTTAAATATACATTTTTGGTAACTATATGTAAAAATCTTTACTGTCAATTCTGATCATTTTAATTAATTCTTCCTGAATAAAAATAGTTAGTATTATTTTGAATCTTACAGACCCCAAATGTTTGAACAGTATTTTAGTTTCATATCTGTGAGTAGATTATATATATTATTGCAACTCCCCTTTTCCTGTCAAGAGGAACCTTGACCTTAATCATGCGACCATGATTTTTGAGATAAATATAATACATTCCAATTATATGACAGCACATCAACACATGTGACAAATCATCATTTGGGGTCAAAGGGGCAAGGGTTTAAGTCTATAATGTGTGTTGTTTTAGATACATAGTGACATGTCATATTTGTGCATTCATAATTTGATTCCCTGCCTATGGTTAATATGTAATCTTTAGTGTTCCTTACAGAGGAGACAGCAATAATATGTAAAATCACTATAGAAAACTATACAAACTAAATACTGAAATCAATAAACAATATATTACAATAACAACCTAATATTGTCAATCAATCACACTTATTACTCATTACTGCAGTAGATTAGTGTAAAAATGGTTTGTGTTTCCCCACCTTTTTTTAGATCTATAACTTGCTGATTGATTCCGATTTTAGAAAGAGGCTTTTGGAACACTATAGGAACATTGTTACATATTCAATACTAAACTGAATCTGACCACTCTATCAATAGGCAAGCCTTTAAAACACATACTGTAAGCACATTTCCAATGACTTAATAAAAGACGTCTTTGCATAAGTACATGATTACATGAAAAATTATTGGAGGTGAAACTGATGAAGGGAACATCACACGTTGGATTTTTATTTAACGGGGACTTTCATATTAGACATAATGTTTTATTATACTGCACAAACTGTATGTCATATCCCTAACCTTATCACCCTCAAGCTCACCCATCACAGAAAACTTTCTGAATTTTTACATTTTCAAAAAACATCACATAGTATGATTTATAAGCACTTTTCATCATTGCGACCAAAATGGTCAGATTTCAGATATTGCCAAATTTGAGGGACATTTTCTCCTCATAACATTGGGTAAACCTGAACCACACACTCTCAAACACGCACACACACACTTTGCGGAGTGCAACAGATGTTGCACACAGACACCTGTTTGGAATCTGTGGTTTGGAACCTTATCTCTTCCGCTGCTCCATGGTAAAAGTTTATGAGCGTATGAAGAGGGTTTTTGGGGAGCCTGAGAAAAGAATATTAAGATCTGACAATCCTCAGAGGCTTCCCAATCCCAACAATGCAGGAAAATACTTAAAGTTAAAATTAGGATAAAGAGTTGTCTTGTCTCCTTTTAGTCTCATCACATGCTTTTACATGTCTCACATATGTAAATTTGTGTGAAATTTTCCAAATAAAAAAACCCTTTTGTTATATTTGTTAATCACTTCTGCCTCAAAACTTTCAAGCTTCAAGCTTATATCGTCATAAAACAACTTGTTGCCATATTAACACAGATAAATATAAAATATTTATTTAGCATAATTATAATGCAATACATTGGGTGGCATGAAGTAGAATGTAGAAAATAATGTACATTTGCTCAAAGAGTGTACCCTATTTGGATATAATTACAAGATGGTGATGAAGCATGATTCAAATTATTATTATTGTTAAAGCACAAAATTATGTTATGGTCCTTGCTCCTTGTTAAAATGCTAATTAATGGAACAATATAAAAAAATTATTTATGATAATCAATTAAATTAATTCCAAAAACAAAATTCCACTAGGTGCCTTTTGCCTGAGAGGGTCATTGTACCCCAAAGAGTCTATTTACATATTTCACTTCTAAACAAAGTGTTTTCTTCATAATTTACTTTGCCTAAATTCCCCCTTTAGTTCCCTTTTAATAAATAGGCCTGATAAAAAAACGTTTAATATCTAATATAATACAAATAGCCTAAACGCATCCATTACTGAGCCGTTTAGAAATCCCAACATAAAAACGGCAACAGCATCAGATATTAAACTATATAGATAGATAAACAGATAAATGATATATCAATAGATAGATAGATAAAATAGATAGATAGATAGATAGATAGATAGATAGATAGATAGATAGATAGATAGATAGATAGATAGATAGATAGATAGATAGATAGATAGATAGATAGATAGATAGATACAGATAGATAGATAGATAGATAGATAGATAGATAGATAGATAGATGATAGATAGATAGATAGATAGATAGATAGATAGATAGATAGATAGATAGATAGATATAGATAGAGCAAATTATACACAACAACAATACAATATATATATTAGGGCTGTGCAAAAGTTAATTGTGATCCAAAATAAAAGTCTGTGCTTACATAATATATGTGTGTGTGCTGTGTATAATTATTTTGTATATATAAATACCTATGCATGCATGTATATATTTAAGAATTATTTGCGCTGAAATTCTGTATATATATATATATATATATATATATATATATATATATATATATATATATATATATATATATATATATATATATAAATACATAATCTATATTATACAAATATACATATTTTATATATGAATAACACATTTTCTTAAATATATACATGCATGTGTGTGTATTTATATATACAAAATAATTATATACAGCACACACAAATATAGGCTATTATGTAAACAGACTTTTATTTTGAATGAGATTAATCGCAATTCATTTTGCACAGCCTCATAGACTCATTGGACTCCATATGGCTCAAGGAAAAAACTACAAGTGATGGAAGCGTCCTACACCAGGGGGCATTTTGACCCACATGCCCCATTGTCGTGGTCATTGACACAGTATAATGCATTTATCTGTTTACAATAAAAACGAAATGTTTTACATGTTTTTTTAACTTGAATATTAATTGTAGCCTAGGCTATAACAAAAGTTCAAACAAGCGTATAGCTACACACACATACTACAATGTCAATAAAAGCGCGCGCCCTCAACAGTCTCCACTCTGGATCATAGTAAAGAGAAATTTACAGAGACTTCCCCAGGAATCTCCGCACTTCTCTTTGGCGATCTCACTGTGGTCAATGCGCTCCGTGCATTGGCTCTTATTGTCCGGGAAGCGTTGTTTTCGTTGTTATCGGTGTCTTCCCTGTCTTATGCGGTTTTGCTTGTGACGTTCTGGACAGTTTGAAATGCGCATCCAGTGGCGCGCGCTTACACATGCCCGCCCGGATCAATGCGCGAAAATCCTTGCAAAGATTCTTCTGCTTTTTAATTGATCTGGCGATCTGTTTCCAGTAGCCATCGGGATTAGATCCATATTTGGTGCATGCAGCAGGCTTGGCAGTGTAATTACAGGTGAATCCATCACTGTTTCCAGGTTTACATGTAACAGTCAAAGTGTAGCTGTCCTCTCCACGCGCCAACCACGAACACCGCGCCTTGTCCTTAGTAAATTTTCCTTTGAGAACTGCAATGTTATCATCACCTCGACTCTCCTGTCTCATACGTTTCTCTTTCGCT
Source organism: Hybognathus amarus (assembly GCA_030378365.1). Classification (NCBI taxonomy): domain Eukaryota; kingdom Metazoa; phylum Chordata; class Actinopteri; order Cypriniformes; family Leuciscidae; genus Hybognathus; species Hybognathus amarus. Next base: position 119,254 of record JAQIUQ010005034.1, on the reverse strand, counting down.
CCCCTAATGCTATCAGCAGTGATGATGAGCTGTGAAAGACACGCGAAAAACAGCAGGAGCGCGAGAGTCCCACTAAGAGATATGTTCTTCATTTCCAACCTAAGAAATATTACTTATGAGGTTAAATACAATAACGTAAGTTATTTAATTTATAGTAAATAGATTTTAATTTACATCAAAAAGTTAATTGATCTTACCAATAACAGTTAAGAGGACAGACGGGTGATGAGGTTCACTGACTACGTCAAAATGAATTTACGCGTGGTATTTATGTGTTGGGTGACACACCCACTGACTGACAGGACAATCAGATTCTCTCAAGCACGAGAAAAGCCCTTAATGTGTTCCTGCACACATGCATGGGTCCATTGCTTGCGTCATCCATATTTTTGCATTTGTACAGGGGGCTGAGCTATATGATAGGGATTAGCTGTTATATCCCCAGGCCTGCGTTTATATAATATGAAAGAATGCATTGGCTCATGTAAAACACAGGGCATCCAAGACAATAGCCTGTTTTGAATTGCATGTAACAGTGGTTATACATGCTATATTGGGCTGATGAATATACTAAATTAGGCGAAATGACACAGAGACCTCTCTCCCCCATCACATGAATGCACACTCACAATTAATGACCCAACAAAACATGTTTACATACCAGAACAGCACATGACTACCAGAATGCTTCTGTTTCAGTCTCTATATCAAATGAAAGTGCTTTGCAGTGATTAACTGTACATTCATATTGCATTTTCATCTTGTTCTTGTAGTGCAACAACAGCAATGCAAAGACTCTCTTTGTCTTCTAGTCTTCTCTGTTGTGCATCTAAGAACTCGTGGAATGTTGACTGGAGTTTAATGAATGGAGGCCACTTTTGAGGGGCAGAGGAATAGAAGGGTACAGAGAGACAAAAAGGGCCAAAAGTATTTGTATTGTATTGTATTTCCATGCCCTTGAGTCTTTACATTTAGTCTTATTTGCACTAGTTTACACCAGGTTATTATCATTAACTAAAAGTCATTAATTAAAACATGTTGGTTACATTAAAAGAAATAAACAAATATACCCCTAAATTTTTTTTCAGTTAGTTTACAAGGCAGCATTTCCATTTTCATTAAGTTGAAGTGCTAATTTTTTTTTTTAAATTAACACCGTAATAAAATAAATAATTGTATATAAAACTTTAAAATGAAAATGGAAAATCGAAAAAAAAAAAATTAAAATACTAATAAAAACTGTATAAGTTTTGTATGGAATATTCTTTGGAGTTGCTTGCATTATGAACAATGAGTCATGAAAGTCCAGTTTCCTATGTGCATCTTCATTACTTATTTACCAAAGGATCAAAAGAAGAAATTTTACAACCAAGGAGTATTTGTTTGTTGTTATAGAGATCAGTGTTGGTTATCAGTAAATGTAAATGCATGATACACACACACACACACACACACACACACATTTATAAAGCTAAGTGGATGGTTTTTACTGATACTGTGCCTGGTGGACAATCAAGCTCATGAGCTCACCTTTACATGACATCATATGGCCCCGTTCACACTGCAGACAAAAGTGGCCCAAATCTGATTTTTTTGGGGTCGTGACTCAGGTCAGACGCAGTGGCGTAGGCAGAAATTGTATTTTGGGTGGGCCAGTGAAATGTGAGTGGGCCTATAGTTGTTCATAGAAAAAAAATACTTCAATAATAATCAATAATACAGAGTAAAAACATTAACAGACAAACTGCAAAAACAGTTAAAACTTTATAATCGGCAAATCCTCATGTTCAACCAACAGAGCTCAATCAAATTTAAGGCTGGACAAACCAGTGTAGACAATAATCTGTCTATTTTATTCAGACTAGTCAGCAGTGCAAACTGCAAAGACAGTTCACCCGAAAATAAAGTAAGTTAAGCTAAAATAATAATATCGCAGTTAGATAGGCGGGTAAACCCGCGTCAGACTGAGAGCAAGAAGCGGCTTGCCGCCAGCGCCTGACTAACCTTGTGGGTTAATGAGTCTGAAGAACTGGCCTGTGTGGACTCGGTAGGTGAAGGTAGTGGCGTGTCTTCTTCCTCTAACTCTTGATTTTTTCCGAATATCACATTAAAGAAAGTTGTTTAGCCATTATTGTGGCCCCGGCACCGCTGAGTTTTCCTGTCAGAACCGCCAGCAACCATAGCAACCAATAACGTTCCGGATGGAGGCTTTCTAGTCTACACTAAACTATAGGCCCACTCACATTTAAATGTAACAGTGCCCCCTAGTGTTATTACTGTGCTATGACGTTTTTGTTTTCTCGAAAATTCTAATCTTTTTTAATAACTATTGATTTTTTTTTTAATATTTTATTTATTTGTTAGAATTTTTTTGAAAATAATTAATTTGGAAATTGTCTACCTATTTGTTGCATGAGATTACTTAGTCTGTATTTTAACATGTTTAGATTCAGATTCACATTACTCTATAGATACCATATTGTATACGAAATGTATCCTAACACAATTATTCATGAGCATCACTGCATGTTTACTGTTCACTCTTAAAAACAAAGGAAGTAAACAGTACCTAAAATAAAAAAAATTCTAAGGGAAGAAAATTTTAATAATCTAAAGAACATTTTTGTGCAATGAAAAGGTTCCATTGTTAACGGTTCTTCATGTAACCATATTGTAGATGTCTAATAAAGAACCATTTATTTAGTGTATTGCAAATTGTGTCCAGATAAGCAACCAAAAAAAGTAACATTGATTTTCTTCAGACGCACAATGCACAGAGAATTATGAAATGTGTTTTTATTAAATCCGTTTTACAAATTTCTTTTCTTCATTCTTGTTCGCAATTAGCATGCACATTGACTCACGTAGAAAAACAAACATTAGCACACAAGTGTAGTCATAATTACGTTATTTCATTCAAACACACACACAGGTGGTCACGCAATCTGAAAGTCTCTGACACTGTTAACCTACAGAGAGCAGAAAATGAGGGATTAGAAGATGAAAATATGACCAAAAATTAATAAAAATAAACAAATTTCATTGGGGTTATTTATGTTGTTCAAAGTCGTCAGAAAGGCACCAGGTACAATACTCTAAAACCAAAGTCGTCAAGCTAAAGTTACATAGGACTTTGTTTAACATAAAATGCACTTTGTGCATCACTGATATGCAGTTAGTATAACTTTATTTAGATTTTCTGCATGCAATCCTACAAGCATCGAGAAGTTATGCACAATAAAACGATGTGCTTACCTAAGGCGGTGATTAATTAATTCTTAAACCAGCTAATGAAGTATGCGCAGACACCCTGAAGACTTTTCCAGCAGTATTCCTCAGCCATCTTGGCTGCTTGACTCTCCTCTGCCACAGTAGGTCTCGCTGTGATGGTTTTTGCAGGTTTACGTGGATTAAGAGGCTTCAAAAAACAGGCTTGACATGTTTGATGTCTGGTTTGCCTGTTTTTTTAGGCTGCTGCTTGTGGCTGGGAGGTTTGGTAGGGGTGATGCTGGTCTTGACCTGCTGCTGTTGCTTTTGCTGGTTCTTAGAAGCCTGGGTAGGTTTTGGAACAGAGATTTTGGGCCACGAGGCATTGAACACCATTTGGACCTCATCAGAAGCAGAGCGGCACATCTGCGGCTTGTAGACCCGTGGTCCCTGGCAGGCGTTGTGCAGCTTCCTCATTTCCCACATGATCTGAGTGAAAAAGTGCCGAGGGTTGTTGTTGTATGATCTGCAGAGGTTAGGCTTGCCCAAGAAATCACACCAGTATGATTTGCCCTTGCTCTTGCAGGAGAACACGCAGCTTGGTTGAGTTGGTCTTGCCAGAGATCACCATGGTGCAGGTATCTTTAGCTTTGGTGTTGAAACGAATGGGCTCATCCCAGATGCTTCCTTTCGGCTGCGACTGTTGCTGCTGTTGGCTGTGTTGGGTGTTTTCGACGTGGTTAATGCTGTTCCCCTGGGTACTGCTGTTCTGAGCCTGAGCTTTGATGGCCCAAATGAAGCAGACCAGAAGGAGAGCAGCGCTGCATATGGCTTTCATGATGGAAGTGTAGAAGGGACTGAGCAGAAGGTGCAATGCTGGCTTTATAAATACAAGTCCTACAAAGGGGTCTTTGAGCAGGGCAGAGTGCACACATCCATCAAGACTGGGGGGCCTCTAGTCTCCAGTCTCCAGTCTGGTGCTGCCTGAAAGAACTAATTATAGAACTAAATGTACTCTATATGGGATCAGTGTGTAAGTGGTTTCAAGAGTGTAATATATTGCCTGTAATATAATAAATGCGTGATCTAGTTACTGTCCCGATTTCACTAATTATTTTACAAGGTGGCAAATTCCTATGAATTTTTACAATCTGATGCATATGAAAGTAACATTTTTTGAAAATGTTAGCCAACCTTACACATAACCCTGTCGGGTGTAAGCAGACCTTATGAAAACGTACAAATGAGATCACACGATTTATCCAGGAATTTGACAAAATGTAAGATAATTATGAATTGCGATGAGACTGTGTAGGTATTTGTGTGTTTTAGGTTTTGTGGTTGGGTTTCTTCTCTGAGTGTGTGTTGATGGTTTGAGGGAGGGACATGGGTGTGGTTAGACTCATGGAACCTTCATGGTCTTCATTATAAAATCATACTAACATAAGTGGCCTATTGACTATTGATGTGAAAGACATTTTAGTTTCACAAGAAGAGGCAAGAATTCACCTGGAACCCATTTATGTTTTATCAATGTGGTGTTTGTTTTACGTGACGTACATGTAGCTACTATAGCCTAGTGTGCTTTATGAGGAGTCATGGGATTTTTTTTTTATTTTTAAACAAAGACAGTCAATGAAAATGGCTGTGTACTTTTAGCTACCGCAGAGATCAGCTATACACATTTGACATTAAAAGGAAAGAGAAAAAGAAAGAAAAAGTGAGTGTCGAAGGAAAGGTTTTGCATCATGACACACTGTAAAATCATAACTTTTAAATGGATACGAGTAGTTTGACACTTCAAATCAACTTATTAAACAAACCAAGCAAGCCATATGTCTTTTTTCTCTACAAGAGTGATACTTTTGTAGGAATTATACTTTATATGTAAACAAAAAAATGTTTTTGACCAAAGCCAGTCATGAAGTAAATCATGTTCACCTCGTTGAATATTCATTCTTTGTATAACAGAAAATCATGCATATTTCAGGATCTGAGAGGAGACCACAGCATTCAATGCAATTATTATATTGAAACATGGACGCCAAATAAAACTAGCAGTTGGGCCTGTGAATAACAAACTAACAATAAAGAAAAGTATTTGTATAATTCGTAAATGTTTGTATTGAATTAGCCTACAAACTTCTAATCTAATCTTCTTTTGAATCATGTCTTTCAAAAAACCATCCAGCATCTGTGTCATTAAACTCCGTCACTTCCGCACTCAGTGTGTACTGTAACCATAGTGACGAAACGGAAGGTGTTATCCGCACTGGTTGTTGTAATCGAAAGGTTGAGGTCAGTCGAAAAGTTTAAACCTGCTTGTTTATATTCGACAGCGGAGGCAATTAAAAAAGATGGACTCAGTACTTCTATACGGAGAAGCTGAAGGATATATTCAAAGTCTGGAGAAGATGTCACTGCGTGATATCGGAAGCCCAAGGTAACGTTATGTGAATATCCAATATTAAACAAAACAAACACGTTCATGTAGAATAACGTTAACGTTACCCATGCATATCTCGTCTTGTACAGTAAGTGTGTGTGTGTCTTTATGTTTGTCTTGGTTACTTAAATTATGGGGACAAAATGTCATTAAATAATCTTAAGTTATGTTTTTTTTTTTGTAAAATTGCAGAAAGTTTTCTGTGATATATAAATGTGGATAGAATACAGTTTGTTCAGTATACAGAAATCATTATGTCTATGGAGGGTCCCCATAAAATATGAAACAAAATATGTCTGTGTGTGTGAATAGGTGGTTTCGCCAACATGAATTCATTGAGAAGCTGAATATGCAAGCTATTCTGAATGCCAGTGCCAATCAGGAGGAATTCATAAAAGACCTCTTTGTTTCTCTTGGAAAGGTAGGCCTAATTGTTTATCGGTCATTTTTGTTGTGGAAAGTGAAATGTGTCAATTTCATGTAAACATATTCTGAGCACAATTACAAATAAAAATGATAAAATTTACTAACTTAGCCTATTCATTCCAAATATTTGAATTAGTATAAATGTATTTCCTAAGGATACCTTTTATATTTATTAATAAATGGGAATAGTATTAAAAGAAATTAATGCATTTATTGATTGCATTAAATTGACAATAAAAAATTTATATTGTTACAAACGTAAAAGTAAAAACATATCTTGGTTTCCACAAATTATATAGCCGCACAACTGTTTTCAACAATGATAATAGGCTAACGCGACACGTTTCCTGAACACCAGTTTACCACATCGATCTTGTGAAACTGAATACTGGAGTACGCCTAATGGCAGCTTTTTATATAAAAACGGTAATAATTTTTAAATATTACTGTATTTAGTATTTTTTTATCAATTAAGTGCATCCCAGTAAACATGAGACTTATTTAATAATCAATATTATGCCCTACTCAAATGTCATACCCCCACGTATATATTTGAAAAGCTGATTTTTCTTTTTTGCATACACTGATGAAAACATGTAAATGACTTTTTCCAGATACCAACACTGATACATGCAATGATACTTACATAGAAGTCTGGAAACATAAAGTGTTTCCGATAATTTGCAAACTCCAGGACTTTAATCCAAAGAGTACGTTTCTGCTCTATATGGTGGTAAGTGGATTCAAATGACCTAGTTTTCAAATACATTTTCTTCTACTCTCTGTGGGTCATAGCATTTTCCCCTAATTTCAGATTCACCATGAAGCTACCACTATAAACCTTCTGGAGACAATTATGTACCACAAGGTAAGCATATATTCACCAAAAAAAAAACAGGTTTTTAGATATCTGGATTTGTATATTTTGTAAAAAATAAATAAAAATAGATGGCCTAGAAACTTAAAACGACATTATAAAAGGGTAATAATATGAGAATGCATAAATGTTGATGTGTGTTACACGGTGCAGGAGTCCAAGTGAAGCTGCTGATGATAGTGTACTTGATTTAGTCGATTACTGTCATTCGGAAACTCACACTTCTGGCAGGTCGTTCTGTCTCTGGAGAGATCCCAACTGAGGACCCGAATTAACACAGACACAACTGTTAGACACAGGATCTGTGCAGGTAAAGAACACTTAAGGCTCATTCACACCAAGGACGATAACTATAAAGATATTGTTCTAAAAATCCTTCTAAATATAAAAGAAATAGCTGAGTTCATACCACTAAGAACGGCACTGAGAAGTAATATCGCCTGGAGAACCTAAAATCACTTTCAGAACCATTTTCTTTCCAGCTGATGAACGAGCCAATTAGAATCCATCATGCTGAGGTTGAACATTTAAAGTTGTGGATGATTAAATTGGAGCGTGCCGTGCTTAGAAATAAACAGAACATTATGGTCCGCTGGTGTGGTAGCTATATAGTTATCGTTATAGTTATTGTTCTTGGTGTGAACAGACCTTTACTTTTGAAAGTTAAATATTTGCTAGCTGTTATGTTTTTATCAAAACATGCATCTAACGTTCTGAGCATTACAGCAAATGTTAATTTATTACTCATTATCAAAAGCCTAATTCGCATTAGATTTACCAGAACTTGTACAATGTTTGTTGCAGGATCTGCAAAGACAAAGTGACTTGTTAGAGTTTGAAATCTCTATCAAGGCTCTGTCAGTACTGTGCTACATCACCGATCACATCTGAGAGGTATTACAACTATTGTTTATTTAAAGAGACAGGTATTAAAATTTTTACTGAAAACAAATGATAAAAAAGTGTAGTTTAAAAACAAATCGGATATAAAATATATTTACAGTTTAAATACATATGTTTACTAATGTATGCTGAAATTTCCCCTTCTAATGTAGTTTAAGTTTGAGTGTGCTGTCGAGGGATGCTGTGCACACATAATATGCCCTGTGTGCTGGTTCAGTTGGTGGAAAATTGCCCCTGGAAACAGAGGTTTGTGTATTTTAAACATGTATAATCATATATTTATTTTCGTTTCCTCACACAATCAGAAAACATAGGAATCAAATTATAGAACACTAACAATTGACCCAATCCTAAGCTCTGCCCCCTTTGTGCTCACTCACACCTTGTCACATAGGAATGACTCAAAGAGTTCAATGAGCTGCACATTTTTAAGGAAAAGTGCTCATAAAGTGGGACAAAAATAAATTGAGAAAAATCATATGCAGTTATAGGCTGGAATTAAAAGAGCAAAGGCTTGTCTTGCCTAACCTTATTTCTGCCATGGAATAAAAAATAAAAAGGCTATTGTGACTCACAATTCTGAATTTCTTACAATTCCAGGTTTATAACTCTGAAATTCTAACTTTTTTCTTGCAATTGTAAGTTTATATTTAGCACTTCAGTACTTTATTTTCTCGCAATAACAAGGTGATATCTCGCAATTGAGAGGAAAAAAAGGTCAGAATCGTGAGACGAAAGTCCAATGAAAGAAATTACCTTCTTTTTTATTCCATTATGAAAAACAAGCTTCCACGTCTTCCCAAGCTTCCCATAATATGATGGACAACAGCAACATTTTTTAAAGGAATGGTTCACCCAAAAAAATTTCCCATAATTTACTCACCCTCAAGCAATAAAATTCTGCATTGAATGGGATTAAATGGATACACTTTTTAGAGCTTAAAAAACATGGGCACTATTCAATTGCATTACAAAGCTGGGAAGGATATTATTTAATATAACTTCATTTGTGTTCGGCTGAAAGAAGAAAGTCATTTACACCTAGGGATGGCCTGAGGGTGAAATACTTTTTTTTTAAGGTAGAATTGGTAGGTTAAGTTTTTTGACTGCATAGTCTTTTTCTTCCATGTAGGTACTCTGGAGAAATACACAGAGGGGAGGTGGAGGCCCTGTCCTGCCTGAAGATCAGCTAAAGTTAAATAAACATGACGGCCAGGTGTGGATGGCTTTACTGAACCTGATACTCAAACCAGACTGCCAAAGAAAATACAATTTCAATAGCTTTAACAAAGGACAACTTTTAAAGGTGAGACTTATCACATATATCATTGCTGGCAGAGGCATAATAGTGTTCCTGCTGTGGTTTTAAATAGTACTGAGACAATACCAGTTTAATAATATAATTATTAAACACAAATATCTGAAAGAAGAGGCAATTATCCCACTTTTTCCATGCTGAATTATATACATCTCTTTGCCTTTTTAAGCTCTTATGCTGTCTCTGGATATGTACGTGTTCATTGACCCCATATTTGTTTTATTTAATGATTATCTGTCTTTATGCTTCTTTATTTCCCTCTGTGTGCAGCTTTGTGGGTTTTTGACAGACGTTGTGATAGATCAGTTACCAAACTTACTTGATCTCTAAGCAATTCCTCAGTCAACTTGCTGTCACAGATCCAGTGGCCCCCAAAAATGATCTAATCCTGGAACAGGTACTTCAGCAAATGCACACACATACAGATTACAAGTTTGGGGTCAGTAATTTTTATATTATTTTATATTAATTAATACTTTTATTTAGCAAAGATTCATTAAATTGTTCAAAATTGACAGATTTTCATACATTGTTAAGAAATTATATTTAAAATAAATGCTGTTTTTCTGAACTTTCCACTTATTTCAAAGAATCTTTGAAAAGGTGCAGGGCTGTTTTCAATATTGATAATAATAAGAATTGTTTCTTGACCACCAAATCAGCATATTAGAATAATTTCTGAAGGCTGAAATAATGACTGCTGAATATTCAGCTTTGCCATTAAAGGAATAAAATACATTTTGGAATAATGATGGAAACCAGCTATTTTAAATAGTAATTATATGTCACAATATTACTTTTTGCTTTATTTTGATCAAATAAATGCAGCCTTGGTGAGCATAGCAAACTTCTTTTTTAAAACATAAAAAATATATCACTCCACCCAACTTTTGAACAGTTGGTCACATAAGACAAAATTATCAAAACAAAACACTTTTCTCATTCTTTTAGGTGCCAGAGATATGGAATAGTATTGTAATGGAGAACAGCAACAAGTGGAAAGCCATAGCTAAATTCCAAGTGACGCATGTTTTTAACCCCTCTGAAAGTGAATTAAGAGAACAAGCTAGCAGGTGAGAATTGATGTGTATCTGGAAATTTCTATTGAAAGGGATGAGAAGATGAGCTGCAGTTATAAAATGTTAGTCTAAACAGTATGCGAATATTCTGTATATACCAAGTTCTGTCATGAAACTGATGGGTGCTTCATGCAAACTGATGACATTTACAATGTGTACTACACTTGTTTTCTGTTGCATCTGTAGCCAATGAGCTTGGTGTTCAACATTTCAATAACTGGTTAGTGTTTACTATAGCAGTCTGCAGCATGATTCAGAATTCCCATTCAGTCAGTCACTATGCATTACGTCAATGAATGACGAATTGGGATCGTGCCTGATAGCTTCTATCACCTTCGGGTGTTAACATCCATGGCTTAACCTGGCTGAGATAAGGAAAGCCGACAAATTCTGCTTTCTTGACTCCCCCATCTCTCAGGCTAGCCTCTTTAGAGGCGCAGTTGAGAACTTTGCCCAGCAGTTCTTGGTGGTACAGAAGCAAATGAAGGCGACAGCCACATCCTGCCCAGACAGGCCGATGCTGCTTCCACCCATTCACCAGAGGCAGTTCCTACACTTTGCGTTCGAGGGGACGGGCATATCAGTAAAGGTTCTCCCCTTTGGTCTGTCCCTGTCAGAGGCTGCCCTTGCCCCTGTATGGGAAGTGACATCTCAACTACTTGCTCATCCTGGCCCACTTGCAAGATCAGTTGTGCGAACACAGGGACCTGGTGCTCAGACACCTCAACTATCTGGGGCTTCAGGTCAACTGGGATAAGAGCAAACTCACTCCTGTGCAAGGGATCTCTTTTCTCAGCTTTCCTCAGCTGATTTGGAGGTGCTTCGGAACAGCTCAGGTAGACCTGTTTGCTGCTCCGGACATGTGCCACTGCCAGTTGTTTTATTCGTGACCGATGAGATTCCTCGGCACGGATGCACTGGCAAACAGCTGGCCCTGGGGCCTACGCAAGTATCGCTTGGAAGTGGAACCTGTTCATTGAATGGTATTCTTCTCACCAAGAAGACAATGGTAAATGCTCAATCAGAGTCATTCATTACTTTCTGCAAGGGGTTGGAGCGAAGGCTTTGCTCCTTCCACCCTGAAAGTGTATGTTGCCGCCATCGCCGCACATCACAATGCAGTGGAAGGTAAGTCTGTGGGAAAACACGACCTGGTCATCAGGTTCCTGATAGGTGCAAGGAGGTTACCAACTTCGCCATATTGACTCTTGGGACCTCTCTTGTAGAGGAGCACCCTTTGAGTCTTGAGATTTAAGATCCTGCGCATTATTTGTGTAAAGCACTATCCTTCTTCCACCCAGTTGTGCGTGGGGATCAGTTGGCTTATACGGGGCACCGGAAGGTGCAATGATTGTGGCATTTTCCCTAGGGGTCCCTGACATAATGCACAGTGACTGACTGAATGGGAACATCTAGGTCACCTACTGAAAAAGGGTACGGAGACATTACGTCCTGTCGTCACAATCAACGACCGCCTCCTCAGCGAAAACTAGTGACTCTCTGCACTCTTCCTATATACTTGCAGCATGGGGCGTGGTTTGCGATGCAAATCTCACCTGCCAATGTCCATTGGCTATTTCTGTTTACACTCCAGGGTGATAGGGCTCTCAGAGGCGATCTCAATTCGTTCGTCACTGGCGTTAACATTGTCATATCCATTACCATGCTAATGAGAGTTGTCAGAGGTAGAACTGTTAATCTGCGCCCTTCCAATTAGGTTGTCTCAAACATATAATCTGGATGTGATGGAGAAATGTAATCCCAGACAAACCCAAGTGTGGAGCCTGTGGAAGAATGGCTGCAAAACGCTGCTCCCGCTGTCAGGGAGAGTGGTATTGCAACAGGTAACGCAACACGTTGGTTTTCTGACAAAATTGATTCAAGATTTTATTTTTTTTTATTTTACCCCTTTATGTTACTAAGCAATTATTTACTGTTTTCTCTTTAATGTCCTTAATTTATGAACTAGATGATTAGCAGAGTTCTAAATTATAATTACCCTTTCATGTTTTGTCTTTGTCTGTATTTGTTCAGGATTATATGATTGTTAATTGTATTTGTCTGGTATTTTTCTGTAGAGAGTGTCAAGTGAAACACTGGCCCAAGCACAAGCCTGCATGCAAACTCATGGGAGAGACCATACAAAGACTGCAGGGGGAACTGAACATCAGCAGCTGAATTAGAGCACTGCTAAATGAAAGGGAAGGTGAGAGTGATGCTGTCAGATTCAGAAGTGCATTAAGAACACATCCACTATGTCATAACAGTCACTAACAGTCATATTTAATGGACACTAATGAAAAAGGCAAAAAGATACAAGAAACTGTTCCTGACAGTCTTCTTTCATTAGCTATTCTATTTTTGTATATTGGGTTGAAAAAGTAGTAAATAGATCATTCCTGATGAAAGCTTACATTTGTATACGTATTACTTTGTAAATGCATGGTCATAAAACTATAATTTGCATGCACATTGTTAAATTGATTAGTTGATAACTGTTACAATATAACTATTATTGTCACATATTGTTATTAAATGAACTGAATTAACTGCTAAAGATACATTGGAGATCCGATTAGTTTGATTACTGACACAACGTTTTCTTGCATTTGTTGTAAAGGACTTATTATTGTGGAACACTTAAAACATTTTCTTGCCACTATTTTCATGCAGCTTCAATGAAACGTGTAATTTCTTAAAAATGGAATGCAAAAGCACAATACATTCAGTATCGGTTATTATAATTTTACCTTTTGCAAAGCACACCACAAACCATTTTAAGCTGATTGAAGTTTTATTTTAAAGGGGTCATGAACTGGCTTTTTTATGAACTCGCGACTTAAAATGTATTATTATTGTTGTCTGAGGTCAGTATGGCATTCATTTGGTTTTTACATTAAAAAAAAACATCAAATGAATAAGCAATAGGCTATTTTGTACCTAGTTTTCAGCCCAGCTCAAAACGCTCTGTTTTTAAGGGTGTCTCGCACTGAAGACTTGGAAGTAAACGCCCCCTGCTGTGATTGGATAACAGTTTTGCATATCATAATGAGCTTCACTCTCTAGTTTGTCATCACTGAGGTAGACATCTATGTTATTTAGCTATGCGTGTAATGTGCGTGAATCAGTGGGCGGGTCTAAACCGGCGTGTTGAAGTATGCGTTGATATTGGGGTGGTTTTTTATCCTCTTTGCATCATATTTCCCCACTTTGAAAAAATGAGTCGTTTGCTGAGGCTGGTGTTAGCGGAGGAGTTCTCAACTGAGGAGTCGGGGTTCGGCTCGAGTGAGCCTCAACGCGACCGGAGCTTCGGGGCCAGTGGTCGTGAGTCTGAAGATAACGCAAATGACTCGGGTCGGGTCGGACCTGCGGGGCTTAATCTTTCCCACCCAGTAAAAAAAGACAAACAAATTATTATAATCATCGCGGCTGTTCACCGTAAAGAAAGTCTGGCTGCTAGCGTGCAGAAGTCCATGCGCGGGTAGCTGGCAGAGAGGGAGACACTGCCTCAGTGCTCTCCACCTGTGGACGCACTCATCTTTCCTCCCCGATGCCTGTTGTGAGCATATGAGTTCTGTTCGTAGGCTAGGTCTATTTTGTTTCAAAATCTCGTAGCCCGTGCTAGTTTCAAGACGTCTGAATCCCAAGACTGGGAAAAGGAAAAGACAGAATCTGAGATTGCGTGATGAAAATCTCTCAGCAGGCTAGTCGTCGTTTAACGTGGGATATCATTGGCGCGAGTCTAAAAGCAGCACTGGATGCAGCGGTGATGCTGACCTGGCGACATCTTTGTTTGAATGGACTGAGAAGTCATGACCTTTCGCTAAGCTTGTGCTCAGATTTTATTTTGTGATTTCACCGGGAATGGAATATGGCGCTGGCGACGGCAATCAGACTGTACTAGAACGCAGTGCGCTTGCAACACACTCACCCCAACTCGTCACCTGGTCACCAAGCTTGCCATCTGTCTGACGCTTTGGGACGCCTCTGGCAGGTCTCAGTTCAATGACGCGATCCTACGGCGTCAACATCAACTGGGCGCGTCCCGATTCGGGCCGCGGGCCGGGTTCGGGCGGATGGTTCAGTGTGTGATGTGTCGGTTAACACATTGGGTCGAACTTCGGAAGCCACGGGCCAGGTCGGGTCGGGTACATAATGGTTTCAGGCCCTGTTGAAGAGCTCTCAGCTGAGTGTCAATAAAAAGCAGTTCTGAAACTGTACAGGACAGTCTTATAATATGATGACCTCTTAGATGTTAAAAGCTCAAGGAAAAGTTCATCAATGTTTTTTTACTCAGTTCATCAACCCTTTAACTTTCACACAGCCTCCATGTTGCACTGGGATCCCACTGTTACCCTGTCATGTCACACTGTAAAAAACAACACTTGGTTCAAGTGCATGTGAGTTTCAAAAAATGGGTGACCACAAGACCTTGGAAATCTATACTTTTCCACTTCCAAAGGACATGAGAGTGACGTTAGGGTTTGTGAAAATCAGTAATATGTAAAAGATTTGGAAATTCACAGTTTGAATTTTATTCACAAACCCTTTTGGAATATAAGAAAAAATATTTGGTTTGTACCATTGAGCACTATGTAGAATTGTAAGACCAATGTATGCTGTACTGAGACATGCATTTTTAAAAATTGCACACACTGGACATTTAAAACTATTTTCATTTTGTGGACACACAAAAATATGTAAGACACTCAAAAGAAAAAAAAACAGAAATAATACAGAAACACAAAATCTTTACTCAAGATTAACTGATCTACAATAGTAATTTGTTTTGGTTATACTATTTTAAGGTGTCCTTGTTACAGTGTGATTTAGTACTGTATTTAAAATATTTTAAGTACTAAGTAATAATAATTAACAACATGTACTTACTATAGGGTTAAGGTTCAGAGTCAGATTGGGTTTATGGTTAGCGGCATGTAATTATGCATAGTTTACTGTTACTATTACTACAGTAAGTACATGCAACATGTAACAAGGACACAGAAATAAAGATTTATCTTTGTTTTTAGTTGTGTAGGTTGTCTTGTATCAAACATACTGACAATTCAAACAAACAGGATCAGTCAGTATTTTAGGATATTGGCTTCCTATAATTGATCTTTATAGACATTGAGTCTTTTCCAGTGCATTTAACATTCTTTTAGCTAATTGTAATTCTGAAACTAATACTTGATTCATTCATTGAACAATAAAATGTCAGTAAAAAAAAGTAACTTTCACAAAAGAACAGAGAAGATAACTTGATAAATGAAGTATCTGGATGTTTGGTTCAGAAAAATCATTATATGGTTTCATAATCAAGAACTATTGATACAATATCACAGTGCACAGACTGATATCACAGAACTTTTTTGCCCTTATATATCGCCTTAAAAGGTTAAAAAGACCTGTACAAAATCGTGATGTACCCACAATTATGTCTAAAGGATGTGCTTTATAAAATAAGATATTAACAAAATACATTCAAAAACGTATTGAAAGTGTAGAAAAAGAACATCTTGCTGTTTACCATGTCTGATGATTTGTTTGTTGAATATGCTTGAGTATATTTTTCAGTTAAGGTCTGAGTATGTTTTATTGTTAGAAACCGGAATACTTATTTTCCCTTTTTTTTCAGTCTTCATTGTCTTCCTCAGAATCTGACAAAGACAATCCCTGACAACATAAAAACAAAACAAATATAAATGTAGACTTTAAAAATACATTCAAGCCTTAAAAGCTTGAGAGACTGTAACATAAGACAGAATATGATTGTCTTACCTTGCTAAACTCTATTTAGCTCCAGTTCTCGCCACCACTGTAAAAGAAGAAAAATTAACTAAGACTCCACAAAAATGACAGTACTGATGAAGATGAAGAGTCAGATAAAAATGTATCAAAGGTGGAGGAGTGACAGGAAGTCATGCAATGCTACATAAATAGAGTGACGTGTTACTGGAAGAACATGTGGAGAATCAGTGACCACACTGTAAATGATTTCGGTGAAAAAGGAATGCATCACACCAGTCCGTAATGACTTTAGAAGTCGAGTCCGTAAGTAACTTTATGAATCATGCGTAAGACTGTAGAACATGGAATGATTGTGAATTCTTGATGGGTACAAATATGTGTGACAGAGAAAAGTGGAAAGATGGAAAGAAGGAATGAATAAGAACAAAGTGAGAAAAATTCCAGTTCAGACATCAGCAGTAAAAGAAGTGGAATCAACAAGAGGAACACTGACATGAATGGATGTGTCTGTTTGATAGAGGATATGAGTGGATATAATGCAAAGGTAGAAAAAATAATGGACGAACAGATAAACTGTTGAAAGGTTTTGTACCTGTAGGCTGCATGTACGGTTGCATACCCCTGGTGAAAGTGTATGTGTGTGTAAATTTGTGTCACCAGTCAGGCTGTCTTGGGGGCAGAGGCCCGAGGATACCACCTCATTGTGTCATAGGATGGATAGCTGGAAAAAATACAGGTTCGTTTTGAAAAAACCTTTTGAGTTTTGTAATTTTGGAATGCAGTAAAAATTGGTCAGATCTAAAAAAATAAAAATAAAAAAAAATAAAAAAGTGCTCTTTAGTTTAGCTTCAATAAAGCAGAGAAAACTGTCATGCAGAGTATGGCTGCATCCCGAAACCTATAAATGCTGCCTTCGGAGGACGTATTGTAAGGCATCAAGGCATGTTAGAATCCAATATTAGCTGAGAAACCTTCATCTGATCGATTTTTAAAGGCCGCATAGATGTATAGTTTGCTTTCTTTGATATCCCACAATCCTGTGTTCCATTCTGTGATAGTTGAGCTAAAAAAAGATGGCATCTGAAAGTTGCGGTTGGTAATCCGTTTGTGTTTTTGACCAATGGTTTCCACTGCTGATGTCATTTCAAGTGAGAAATTACAATTGTATAATAAAATATGGTAACTCTTTATTGCGATAGTCCACTTTAGACATTATACTAACTGTAAGTAACTTTTCAACTACATGTCAACTAACTATCTTTAAAGTATTAGTAGACTGTCAGCTTAATATCTGCTAACACTATATTTTGTTGGTCCCCCAACAGACATTCAACTGACTATAAATAACTTGGCAACTACAAGTAAACTTATTCTCCTAACCCAAAGCCCAACACCTAACCAGAACCTAACAGTCTACTATAATATACTAATACTCTAATGAGAGTTAGTTGACACTTAGTTGAAAAATTACTTATTATTAGTAGAATGTCTAAAGTGACTATCAAAATAAAGTGTAACCTAAAAGATTTTTCTTAGTTTTCAACAAAGTTCGCTCTAGTTTGCAGTAGATCATTAATTGATCATTAGTCTGTCCGAAATCAAACAAAGTTTTGCCTGATAGGGCAGTGAGGCAACAAGTCAGCTGAATAAGTTTTCGGATGCAACCTGGTATATGGATAGAGATGCATGCTGAGAAATGAATGTCATGCTATTACACTGTTCAATATTTGCATTTCATAAATAATTTAAAAAAATGTATTAATTTTGTGTTTTTGATTGATTTAAGTAAGATTTCATTTTGATTAATCAAAACAAGTAGGGATCCACCGACATAAAAACTATGCTGATAGTTACACGACATCTATTGTTCTTGCTTTTGCCAATTAAACAATATGATTATACTATGCTATTTTGTGTTTTTTTGTAAATTAACACAAATGTTAATGCCAAGTATGGCATTCTAAATATACATTCAAGTCCATCATAGTAAAAAGGGTCCATACAGCACATACTCATAAAAATTTCCATGCACACAATTGATTACTAGACATTTAGCTACGACTGATGATTTCAGCATGCATAGAGATGGAGAGGTG
Source organism: Hybognathus amarus (assembly GCA_030378365.1). Taxonomy (NCBI): domain Eukaryota; kingdom Metazoa; phylum Chordata; class Actinopteri; order Cypriniformes; family Leuciscidae; genus Hybognathus; species Hybognathus amarus. Next base: position 101,151 of record JAQIUQ010005034.1, on the reverse strand, counting down.
GAATAAACTCTACCTGTTCATCACGGGGTTGTTTATGCCATATAAAGGCTCACTATGATAACCACTGACAACAACATCCACACTACTGTAAAACAGTGAATGTAAAAGTAAACATCAGCTGCTTGTAAAATTAACATGAGATGTATGAATGAAAGTGAACAGTTCACAGAGTGAATATATATATATATATATATATATATATATATATATAATATTGAAGGTTTCAAAGGTGCAATGATAGGAAAGAAAAGTAAAATAAATTGCAAAGTTGAGATAGATGAAAAGATAGAAAGAAGTGTTTGCTTATCAGAACGTGAACAAAAGGAGAATATGGACATGAAGAGTGGAAGTTGAGGAAGAGACAGAAGATGACTCTAAAAGAAGGAAACATCTCGGTTACGTATGTAACCCTCGTCTCTGAGTAAGGAACAGAGACGTTTCGTTGGATGACGACAAATGGGGTTTCACTTAGAAATCCTATCGACTTTGAGTATTACAAAATGAGTCAATGGCAAAGAAATGCCATGAGTCTGTGGAATTGGCGCAACTCCGCCCACTTCGTGGGTATAAAGGGAGGATGCCGGCAATATGCAGATATGTTTCTTCGCTGAAGAGCCAAGACTGAACTCGGCTGTTCCAGCTGTACAGCGGAAGTGGCAGGAAGACGCAATGGTGTCCACATCCAGTGAGACAGCCTTTGCTTGGAGACAGCCTTTTCCTTCAGCTTCCCACTATAACAGACAAAGAGCTGGTCTGAGGTCCTGAAATACTGCATTTTGTCTAACATAGGTGCCAGAGAGCACAAACTGGACAGAGCAGTGCCAAGGCTGAGTCTGCCTCCTCCAGGGGCAGCGCTTGCAGGTTCACCACCTGGTCCCGGAAGGAAGTGGTATGAACCTTGGGGAGATATCCAAGCCGGGGTCTCAGTTCTCACTTCAATGCGTAGGCATGACTCGCTCTAGCAGAACTGATGGTAGCTACCACCGCTGGTAGGGTACTCAAACCTGCCTTAGGGTGCCCAGTCCCTGAGAAAGGAGGTCCTTCCTCAGAGGAATTGGCCAGGGAGGTGCTGTCGCGAGGAGTAAGAGTTCGGAGAACCAGGTCCAGGTGGGCCAGTGCGGTTCGACCAAAATTACCTGCTCCTTGTCCTCCCTGACTTTGTGCAGGTTCTGTGCAAGTCAGCTCACTAAGGGGAAATGCATATTTGCGGTACCCGCCACCAGCTGTGCACCAGTGCATTCGTGCCGAGTGTGCCCTCAGTCAGGGAATGCAGGGCGCAATGGGTTGACTTGAGAGGCAAACAGATCTATCTGTGCATCCCGAATTGGTCCCAAATCAGCTAAGCCGACTGGGATGGATTCGCCATTCTCAAGGGAGGGTCTGAAGTCCCCATTTGTTTCCGAGCTCCATATGAGGAGGTGGCGGGTGAGTTGCGACATACGGCGGTTGCGTAGACCACCTTGATGGTTGATGTACACTACAGTGACAGTATTGTCTGATTGGACTCAGTAGGTGTTGACCCTCTGAGCAATGCCCGGAAGCGGTGCAAAGCAAGATGTACTGCCAGCAACTGGAGGCAACTGACATGCCATAGGCACTGGGGTCTTGTCCAGGAGCCTGTGGCAGCATGTCTGTGCCAGCTGGGGCCCAATGGCTGTGCCAGCGGGGTCATGTGAACTACAGACGTCTCCTTGGTGGTGCAGCGAAGCAGAATGACCAGGCCCGGAGCATGGGCAGCGTAGCAGCCCAGTGCAGGGGGAACGGTCATAAACCACACTATGACAAGGCCGACAGCGGGGCCTACTCTGCCAGGAGTCTGGCGACAGAGGGGGATGAGAAGGGTACGGCCCGGTGAAGGCACACACTGTCATCTGAGCTCTGGGACAGAGGGGGGGTAAGAGTGGCGCGTCTCGTAAGAGTCCCCTGGGAGCTCAGAGATGGAATGCAGCTGTTCAACCCATGTCTGAGCTGCCTGTGAAGGAAGCACCGTATCGCCTGGCATTCAGTGGAGCTGGTACCGGCGAATGGGCGCCTTCCTGTGACCACCTCCACGGCGCGGCCTGGTGCTGCTGGGGTCAGGCGGGAGGGGGCAGAGGTTGCAGGAGGGTGCGTTCGGTGGCAAGCGGACTGAGGTGTCTGAGCCGGCGGCTGGTTGGCAGTAGATGGCCACCGGGTCAGACAAGTTTGGTAGCCAGAGTCCGCTTCTGGGCAGCCGAGAACTGTTGGGCAGAGTCCTTGACCATGCCAGCGAAGAGGACAGCCTGGGAAATGGGAGAGTTGAGGAAGACGGGTTCACTCAGTCTCGCGCATATGAGCCAGGTTAAGCCAGGAGATGTCTTACCACTTTCAGGACATCACCTTCCCAGGGAGCATGTGGTCACCTTAGTCACTCATAGAGAGTAATGTTGGTGCCGGCAGGCAGCTCTTGGATGAGCCCTGAATCAGCCCTACCCTCGTGCATGACATTGAGCACCCAGAACGATGACAATAACATGCAGTGAGGTGGCAGCCTGCCCCACAGCTCCATAGGTACTTGCCACCAGATTAGACAAAACCTAAAGGAATTGGAAAACTCTTAGAGACTTCCACATATCTCATGACGCCTTCATTTACGAAATGATACATTTTTGCTTCCCCAAAAAACAATCATCAACCTCAAGTGCCTGGGACATGGTGGACATAGGATACTTCATCAGTTTAGTTCCAGACCTGCCGTCTCAGGTCACCCTGGCCACCAGCCGAAAGTATCATCTCACGTGTCAGAAAAATAGATTGAGGTGTGGATGAGGGAGCTCTCGCTCTCTTGAGCTCATCGAGTCTCGAGCCATTACATTGCGATTGTCATGTTCCCGCTGTCGAGAAAGTGACACATCCACGATCGCTGTCTGAATGCGATCGAACCCCAAACATGTCAAAACAGTGCACGGGCACATCGGCTGAAATCGATCACAATACCGCACTCAGAAATACACAGATGCATGAGATGCATTGGCAGGAACTGTTCAGTTCAGCCATCACACCGCCACACTACGCTGCTTCAGTTCAGCCATCACACCAACACTGACTGGAAGCTGCACATCTAGAAAATTTTCGAAGTTAGTCTAGAGAATAGGCGCAGGAGTGAAGAAAACTACTTGGCTCTGAAGCAAAAACATATCTGCATAACGTCGGTGTCCTCCTTTATACCCACGAGGAGGGCGGAGTTGCTATTATGCAAATTCCGCAGACCCATGGCATCTCTGTCATTGGCTCGTTTTGTAATACCCGAAGTCGATAGGCTTTCTAAGCGAAACCCCATTCGTCGTCATCTGTCCGGAACTCAGAGAGACAACGAAAGAGGACAAAGTTGTTTCAGAACACCTGTGGAGTCAAAGTTCATTCTTGAATCTTGGTAAAAGATTTTCAGTTTAGATGCAGTTTCTTTTAGAAAAAGCTTAATCCAGTTTTATAAGCCCATATTTTACTTCACATATGACAGGTACTAAATTCAGCAATTATAAACTCACTCATCATAGACGTCCTCAGTGTCCATCCTGCGGTAGAATTTGGCAAGTTTTACCGACATGATAATGCTGGGAATGAGTAACATACAGCATCCTCCCAGACCAAACCAGAATGTGTTCTGAAACACACAAATGCACAAGAGAACACATTAGCTTAAATGTCCATAAACAGCTCATTTAACTACTCTTTGAACACATATATAAAAAGTGTCTCATAGGTTTTAATTTAAAATATGAAAAAGGAATATGTGATCATACATACTGTACACTACCATTCAAAAGTCGAAGGTCAGTAAGATTGTTTTAAAGAAATATTCATCAAGGATGTAGTAAATTGATCAAAAATGACAGATTTCTGTTTTGAATTATTGCTTTTTTCAGAACTTCTAATCATCAAATAATGATGAAAAATCACAGTCAAAAGTTTACGAACGAAATAGTTACAATTCAAGTAACGTTAAAGGATAATCCATGGCTAGCATGCATTGGCTAGCTGTGGGTTATCCCGCTTATACCTTGGTTATTTGCAAAGTTAAAGCAGTAACTAATGTAATTTTTTTTTCAGATGTGTAAAAATTTGTTATTTTCTAAGTTACGAGCTCGTTAGTTCTAGCACTATGTCCATTTTTAATTAAGTAGAGCCATCGGATTGCTTTTATTTATTATTATCTTAATATTATCACATTTATTTAAATTCATTATTAAAAGAGAGAGACAGATAACTGAAAGAGTCCCCTTGTTAAAGCATATAGCTAACTTATTAAAATTATTTATGAATGACAGGCAACACTGACAGTGACAAGGCAATCTTTATTTGAACTAATCATGTCATTTATTTAAATGAATAATGTCAGAGTGTGAAAATAAACCAGTGTATCTAACCACGATTAATATATAAAGACATTACATTTATTGAAACGCATTAAATTAAATGAAAAGAAAAAAATCAAAAAGTTGGAAATTCAATAGGGGATTGTTTTACTCATCATTATACAAGCGGAATCTTTGATGTTAAACTCCACATTTCCGCTTATCATCAAGGTAGACATGGAAAAAGGTAGGTAAAGTGTGATCCTTTTGGTTTTTTGTCTCTGGGTTATTCGCCAAGGTCAGGTATTCTTTCCCAGTTTTTAAACAGCCCTTGGTATAAAATGTATTAAAATAGAAAACAATAATTTTAAATTGTAATAATATTTTACAAACTTTACTGTATGCTTAATCAAATAAAGCAGCTTTTGTGAGAACAAGGAACTTCTATCAAAAATATTAAAAGGATTGTTTACATAATCAGTGCTTTTTCTATCCGATTCCTCATCTAATGCTCATGTTGTTGTGGAGGTGTGATAAATCTCTCTTTTAAATGGATTGACCCCAGTCTGCAAGGATGTTCTGAGTATAGTAAACAACAACATCATTGTACAACATAAATGTCTACAACTTACCATAAGGTCACATTCATTAAAGTTAGTTAATTCATACATACCTAATGACACACTTAATGACTAGCTGAAACATTCTAAGACTGAACTGAACTGACTAGAACGCAACCGTCTCTGACTCGGCAATTCTCTGAAATGTTTTTAAATTATTTTTATTTAAAAATAACCAACATTAACTTAACATTGAAATTAACATTAACTAAGATTAATAAGTGCTTTGTATTTTTAGTTCATGTTTAACTAATGTAGTTCACACTAATGCTACCAAATGGAAACTTATTGTAAAGTGTTACCACATAAATGTAAATACTATACATATTTCAAGCAAGGCAAATTCACAACGCGCACAGGCAAACGGCAACAAAATTTAGAATTTTACGAAAAATAACTGTCATGTTCGCACTGCCACAACAGTCACTGACAAATGCTGACTGAACATTCAGTCGGGTGAAAACAAACCCCCCACCAATGGGAACAGACGGTGAGAGAGGTAACACACTGATCCGACAAAACACAACAAACCTGTTTGTTGCCGTTTGTCTGTGTGGTGTGAATTGGCCTTTAGGCCGTGTGTCCACCAAATTGTTTTTCCATGCGCCTGGCGTATGTTTTCAATTGTTTTCAATGGGAAGCGCCGCGTTTTTAAACGGCATGAGTGTACCCGAGGCGCTGAGCGTTTTTTTCACGCTGACACGCCGAGCGCCCAGCAATTTTTACTGGTCGCTGGGAGTTGAACAATGTTCAACTTTTGATAAAAGCGCAGCGCTTCATCACTTTTTACCCAGCCGTCCAATCACAGTGGGGGAGGGGCGGGACTAATACCACACGACCAACTGTCACAACATTCAAACTGCTGCGGATATTCTGTATCATAGCAACGAACGTCTCAACGGAAAAAATGCTGCGCTGCCAAAACGCTCTCAAGCGCCCAAAGCACGGCGTCTTCAGCAGAGCGTCTAGCGTTTTCAGCTGGCTAAAAATGCTTTGGTGGACACACGGCCTTAGAATTCTGATATCACAGACATTGTCTGTCAAGCTCCATACGTGACATAAAGCACCATACAAGCAGTTCATGAGACTAATGTGATAATATTCCAAGTATCAAAAATAGTAATGTGAACTCCTGTCTAACATCTCCTTGTTTTTTTTTGTTTGTTTTTTTAAGAAAGTCATGTGGGTATGGAGTATTTCACACACATTACATAATTAAAGTAACCAGCACATTTTCATCTCTTGATGGAAATACATACAATGTACTGGCATGTAATATAGTGGGGCATCCCAGAGAGAGTACATGGGAATTACTATCCCTTTAATTTAACAGCAGAAATCAGAGTCTGGGAAGTCCCGATTACATGGCTCTGTTAATGTGAGTGTGTGTGTTTGCCTTAGGATTGTATATTTCTGTAAGTCCATAGATTTGACACACACACACACACACACTGCAATAACATCTCCCTTCCGCTGAATTTCAGGGGGCTCAGAGTGTGAACAGTGACAATCTTGTTCTGCTCTGTGTGTGTGTGTGTGTGTGTTGCGGCACATTGACGCATATTCTGCACATATTCACGGGTATATCCAGTATACGATCTCGCGATGTGTGGGTTTTTGCATGTGCTATATATTTTAAAACGGTTTTGTATATCTTACCACTGAGTCAACAATGAAGCTGCAGGCTACGATCTCTAGCGAGTCCACAATGTTGCTGATGGGCTTGCACTGGGCAACCTCCCTTTCCAGCTGCACATAGAGAGACACACATTAGTATATAACTGATTTGGTTGCAGTGTAACATGACAAAGTGGTGCTCTAAAGGAAAATGCTGGACTTTGTCTTATACTCACTGAGTGCTTGGCCCACACTGTATATTGTGAAAAGTATCCCACAATGTTCTTAATGAATTTGTCAGTCTCCTGTGAAAAATTTAACAATACAAAATTTTTTTAAAATATATATACATACTGTAACACAGTATTTGAAAACTGAGCTATTAAACATTTTTTCATTAGTATTTCATCCCAAAAATAACCCCATTCAAGATATTGTCTCTAAAAAGAAGTCTCAATTTCTTGTACAATTGGCTTCTTAAGTAAATGTATCTCGTTTTAACGATGTTTAGATTTTTATTTTTACTGGAAAACATGTAATAATTAAGATACATGCAGTATGTATATAAGAATCAAAATGTACAATTAGTAAATTAATAATAAATCAAAAATGAAACGTATTTGTACCTGTTTGACCACATGAGAGACATTGTTGGAGATGAGATACTCTGCTGCCTCGATGGCATTCAGGACATTTGTCACTTTAATCTCAAGAGAAAAACAGTGAGAAATATTACATAATTATTACATAGTCCCTAAAATCTATTTAGACACATTATCCACTCCTACATACTTCATTATCTATATTAAAAGCAAGAGGCATTTATATTAAAAAAAAAAAAAAAAAAAAACATTATATATATATATAATATATATATATATATATATATATATATATATATATATATATATATATATATATATATATATATATATATATATATATATATATAATGAATGGACTTACAGGTAGTTCTCTGGAGGTTTTCTGAAGCAATTTGATGCTTTGACTTAGAGTGCCCTACAAGAAAAAAATCACATACATTCTACTTAAATAAATATATAAATAAATACTATTTAAATCTCTTACAATCTTGTTAACCCCTTAATGAGTCACTGGTTTCTCCTATGATTCTTATTCTATAAAATCTTTTTAGTAAGTCATGCTCTAGAGTTTTCTTTTGAATTCAATTCTTCAGTCATTGCGATACAATTTCACAGCAAAAATTGCTGTCAAAATCACACAGTACAAACACAATGATTAAAAAAGAAGACACTTAAACACACTTGCAAACACAAACATTTACTACCACTTCTTTACTACTAAAGTTCACATTACTGAAACACATTTTTTACAAAGTACATCTATTTTTGTTTAGTCACGCTCACGTCACATGATACCAGCTGTTGGCTTACCCTTGCTTTCACAAATTTCTTTGGTTCCATTTGAAAAAAATAAAATAAAGAATATAACTTAGAATACTTAGATTCTTTTTGTGTCCTCTTAAACCTACTATTTTTATTATAATTTATAATTTAAAAAATGACAAAAGTGTTCTGTGAAGCTTTTGTTTCCCATAAACCATACCAGTTTGTGTGTTTGTTTGTATACAATATGTACTTATCAATATTTTGGGGACACATTTGCAACCATAAGTGAGCTAAATCTGAGAAAAAACTCCTTCTGAGGAGGTATGTAAAAAGGTATAAAATAATAATAATAAAAAAATTGTAAACAATGCTCTGTTACTGTTAGAGTGTGGGTTACTGTAGTTAGAATTGTATATATTAATTAACGTGTGTGATGTGTGTGTTGTGGTGGGCGTAGTTCAGGTATTCCTTACATCATGGGGACAAATTGTTCTTATTTGTACTTACAATACTAGAAAACAGCACAGCTTATAAATCACATAAAATTACGATTTTTGAAATTTTTGAAATTCAGTTTGTGTGTGTTTTACCATAGCCTGCTCCATTGGCACCACTTGATCTTTGTGGATCTGTCTGATACTGCTGGCATGACCCTTGAGTGCATTCTCAAGAGCCCCACGTCGCTAAGAAAGAAAGTGGAGAGAGATACATTGAAAATGTATGATTGTCCCACCTCAAAACACTTTAAAAAACAACAACAAGAGAAAACGCTCTTACTAGTTTATAATAATTAAAAAAAAACTTTTTGTGTTGTAAATGAACTGTTTGGAATAAAATATAAAACACAATAAACTTACTAAGGCTAATTTCAGAACTAGTATATTATTTAGATGACATTTAATTCAATAATACATTTAAATATTAAATTAAATTTTATATAGTTATTGTGATATTAGGTGAGACTTGTAACTTGTGAAAATCGTAATAAATCATTTTCATTAAGTAAACATGATTCATGCTTATTTCACTCTTTGTTTAGATAATAGATTTAAAATTGTAATATTTTATGATGAATATTTATATTTGAAAATTTAACGACTTTATTTAAATAGCACCACTAAAAACAACAACTTTTATTTGTTAGGCATCATCAGCATTAAATACCATAATATTACATTGTTACAGGACAGACCAGACACAGCACAAATCAGTTACAATTATAAGCCAAAGAAAATTTTTAATTTTGCTTTAAACTCATGCAGAAATATCATTCTACTGTAAAATGCCATAAACGTGCGATACTACAGGTAGAGTTTGACTTGTTTGTTTACTATAAACAATATCTATTAACAAATAAGCTCACTCCTCGGACTAACATTTTATGCCCAGGTTCTGTAAAAGGCCCTCAGTCATATTCCCATTAGCACACACACATCCTGTAGCTGTGTGTTTTCACCTCATGAATGCAGTGCCTGTGTCCCTCTACACTGGAGGGGAGATTGCCATATAAAGTTTCAAATGTTCCAGAGACTGACCACTCAGTGTTAACTGACATGTCTCACTTTGTAAATAATAAAGTAAATAATATCTGACCTACTGAACTGCTAATATCTTCACATGTTTTAAAATAAGACACTAAGTGGCTGGCATTTTTTACTAGTTGAAAGTGATTCATTTGTATTTGACTCACCAGTTGGTCTGCTTGAGCTTCAAGTTCATTTGCGTAGGACAAAAGATCCACAACTGTCACTCCTTTGTTCACCTGTCAATGAAATCATCCTTAAAGTGTGTTCTACCGTTGTGCCTGTAAGTGTCTATGAGAGTGCGAGGGTTACCTCAGTCAGATATGCCTGATAGTCGATTTCTCCAATGCCTGTGTTGGCGAAGTCGATGAGGTTATCTTTGCCCTCCTGTTCCAGAAGAAGCATTCCCTGGAGATCCACAGTCACGCTATTAAATACCTTGGCAATTTCCGATTATACTGTTAAGAAATCACAAACACATGGTTAGGGTATTGATGCCATGTTCAGTGTGTGCAGTAGTTATATAGAAAAAAATGTGAAATGATTTTTGGTTTTTCACACACCACTGAGGCATTGAGAAACTTGTTGAAGTTGAACTTGGTCTCCAGTTGTAATGCTGAATATAAACCATTATTATCATAACAATCTCTATGAAGAAAAAGAAAAAAAGAGACGTAAATCAACACAGTAAATCAATCTTCTCAAAGAGAAAACAGACTCTAATATCAAATAAAATTATTTATTACATATATAGTTCATCCTAAAACTCATCTTCGAAACACAAATGAAGATATGTTTTAATAAAACCAGAGCGATGTTGAGAATATTTTATTAATTTTTTAAAGAGTCAAAGACTTTCACTAGAGATGCAGAAATCTCTCAGGTTTACATTAAAAAATATCTTTGAAAATATATATAATATAGTTCAAAAGATGAACGAAAAGTCTTATGGGTTTGGAACGACACTGGTAAATTATGTACCGAGCTAAAGATTTCAAATAACTACTTCTCATTGATCTTTAGCATTGATCTTTGCTCACTTACCTGTACATACTGCCGATAGTAAGGTCGATGTTTGGATCTTGAAACAGCATGCCAGGAAGGACGTTCTTTTTGGCAGGATGGACCATGTATGGTGTGTCAATAATCTGCACAGCAATAAAAAAATACAAATTACATTCAAAGGAGTCAATTTTCCATAATGCTAATCAGTATATTTTGGCACCACTTTATTTTACAGTGTCACTAAGACTTAATTTAACAGTGTCATCATTACACATCTTATATGTACTTACTTACTATAGTAATAACAGTAAAGTATGCACAATTATAAGCAACTAACCCTAAACCAAACCCTAACCCTAGTTATATAGTAAGTACATGTTGTTAATTAATATATTACTCAGTACTTATTTGTAAAATTACACTGTAACATGTGTAATAAAGTGTAACCACAGTTTCCTTGGTAAACCTGTTATATCTACTTTCAATAGTAAAATTGTTAAATTATGTGCATGTACCTAAAACTAACCCTATATTAAGTACATGTTGTCAATTAATATTACTCAGTACTTAATTGTATACTGTACTGTAATAAGGACATCTCAAAGTAAAGTGTTTTTTTCCTTAACCCTTGTGCATCCTTATGGACATTTTTGTCCTATTCAGTTTTGTTTATTAGATCACTTTGCATGTGTTAAAGCTAACTGCAAAAAACTTGCCACAGGTGTGTATTTTTATTGGAATTTTACTATTTCACCATCATTTACTTAAAAAAATATTTTTTGCATTATGTACAAAAAATACTCCCTCTCAGCACCTTTTGGACAAAAATATCCCCATTGAAACCCATTAAAACTGCCATTTTTAATCCCCAGTTCAGTTAACTATAAAATTATGCAATCTTTGTTAAGAGGCTTTCATTCTGATGGCAAGGCTTCAAATTTTTATTTTTTACTATTTTTTATCAGATGGTGCCATTTTTCTTAAGTTTGGCCTATAAAACAAATATCGCTTTATTCCTGTTTTCTGCTTCAGCATACTATAGAGCCAACTGGATAAATTATGTAAGGAATAATTGACGACAGGCCGTTGAATTATTAGAAAAATAATGCACACCCGAGGTGGTAATGCGGTCACGACGCGAAGCGGAGTGGCCGTTACACTCGGGTGTGCATTATTTTCGGATAATTCAACGGCCTGAAGTCAATTATTCCGCTTATACTACAGTTACCACACCTCAAAACATTGTTCAGATGATTCATATCAAGACGTTTGTCAAGTTTTTGACATTAAAGCGCTCTTGTATGTAGGACTAATTTCTTACGCATCTAATCCCATGCCTCCGTTGCTAATTCCAAAACGTCATTTTAGAGGTAGTAGTAACGGAGGTTTGAGTCACTGATAGCAGACTAATGTAATGATGGGGGACACACTTACAATTCGCTGAAATATTCGAAGACCGACTGTTTCCATCGACTGTAGTAGCAGGTCTTACCATCTGAGTGAACACAGACTGAACGCGCTGCTGTGCTGAACGCGTGTTTGGACATGATTAGTCAGAAGTATTATTCATAACTGGCGTAGGCCTAAACTAGTCTGTCCCGGCTTAATGCAGTTATTAGTGCAGTTATTAGAGAGAGAGAGAGAGAGAGACGTTGAAATAATGAGACAGAAAAGCATGTGCGTCAATATTAATATTATTATTTATTTATTTATTAACTTCGTTTTAATTAATTCGTTCATTATTGTTTTCTATAATTGACAGTAGATAACCCAATAAATGAAAAACACAAAGCCCTTTTAACAAGTAAGCCTATCAATAATTATTTATTTGTTATATTATCTGGAATAATTACGAAAATCCGTGCAGCAGGACTATTAATATATTCAGTTTAATTTTCTATTTAGCCTATTATAGATAGGACTATACTTTATTTATTAAAATTAAACTGTATGTGTCAGTTGATTGTGAAGTTAGACATCAAATATTTCAGATCAAGCGCATGGGGCTGCATGTCTTCTCTTGTTATGAATTGAATCCTATTTTCCTTTAACTATGCGCAGTGATATGGAACTGTAATGCGGTTCAAACTTGCCTGAAACTACTTTAGCCGTGCGTTTCCCTGAAAATAATTGCACACCTTTAGAACGTTCTCAACCAATCAGAATCAAGCATTCAACAGCCCTGTAGTATAAGCAACAATATTTGTGTGGGTGTGTTGGTATGGATGTCAGAGTGTGGTTAGTATGTGTGTTTTGAAAAATATGTGTGCGCATGTGTGTGTTTGTAATACTGAGAGAGAAAAACTGCAAAAAACAAGTCCAATCACTGTGAGCACCAGTGGGGTTTGCTGGCACCCAATGGGGAAAATATGTTACTACGCCCAAACAAACTGTTACCGAAAGCTCATTTCTTGAGATATTATCCTCAAATTTGGAACACAACCTATTTACATTTATGGCTTTTTTTTAGTTCAACCTGATTTATAAAATATATATTTTATATAAAATATGTTTTATAAATAATTTTCATAAACTTATACCTATATAACTTTTTTTTGGATTTACTTATTATTATTTTTTTACTTTCAGAAATAATCTGCAAAGGGTCTTCTTTAAAATGATACCAAACTTAAGTCTGTGCTCCAAAGCATCACATTTTTATGACAGTTTTTTGACATGGACATTTTTGTCCTCTTTTTACCTATTTGTAACTTTTTTAAATTGATGCACAAGGGTTAAAGATTTATTTTTGCCTTTTTATATATAGCTAGTATATAATGAAGAGTGGACAGGAAGAGAAGTGAGTAAATGAGGGGACAGGATTGGAAAGATCTGATCTGAACTGGTGCAACTGTGCTGTGTGTTGGAGACTTTTGCCACAGGTAGATTTTACTACATTTACATTATAAGCTTATATCTATTATTAAACTGAAAATCAAAATTGGGTCACACTTTTTATTTTGTGTCTTTTTACTACTATGTACTTACATTAAAAACATTAGGTATAATGTACTAATTGTGTTCATGTTGCCGCTACTGAGGTGAGATATGGGTAAGTTAAGGGGCAATGTAAATATGTATGTACATAATAAATGTATGTACAATTTTTGTTAAGCATATAGTTTTGTGCCAGTACCTTAAAAATCTGTCTGTTAGCCAGCGGCTCACACAAAAGCTTCTCAATGTTTCCTCCAACAACAAATGTGGTGACTACAACTCCCATGAGCACCCAAGAGAAGATGAAGCTGAAGCCTACAGAGCTGCTCAGCAACAGAGCAAAAAAGTGAAAAAGAGGAGTTAGTATCTAACTTAACTATAATCAAATATAATTTGATATGCACTTTTAGGAAAGGTGTTGTGTAGATAAGTAATAATAATAACAATAATTTGTTACATTTATATAGCACTTTTCGGTAATGCTTCCTTTTACAGTCCAGTTACCCATGTAAATACTATGTACTTATTTTAGTAACTACAATTACTGGGTAATAACTAGCATTAACCCTGAACCTACCCCTAAACCTATCGCTGTTCCATGTACTTTATATTAGCCAGTACTTTCTAGGTAAGTACACTGTAAGTACTGTACTGTAAAAGGAAGCGGTACCCACTTTCTTGGTACTCAAAGCGCTTTACATATGGAAGGGGAAATCTCAACCACCACCAATGTGCAGCATCCATGGATGATGCGACGGCAGCCATACTGCGCCAGAACCCCCACCACACACAAGCTTATTGGTGGAGAGGAGAGTGATGAAGCCAATCAGTATATACAGTGGGACCAAAAAGTATTTAGTCAGCCTCTGATTGAGCAAGTTCTCCTACTGTAGAATGATGAGTAATTTTCATCATAGGTACACTTCAACTATGAGAGACAAAATGAGAAATCAAGGAAATCACATTGTAGGATTTTTAAAGGGGTGGTAAAACACATTTTTTTCGAAGGCTTGATGTTTTTGTGGGGTGCACTGTAACATGTGTTCATGCTTCGTTTTTAAAAAATGTCATTATTTTGCATTTTTCAGACCCCCTTAAATTTTTCACTCTTTGTTATTTTGTAGCCATTTGCTAAAATTATTTGTTCGTTTTTTTCCCTCATTATTGTACACAGCATCCCAAATTGACAGAAAAACACAGAATTATTGACATTTTTTGACATAACAAGAGCATGACAGAAGAGCTTCTTAAAGAAGTCGTTCCAAGTCTGTGAGAGCCAGAAATCTTGCTGGTTTGTGGGCGACCAAATGCTTATTTTTCATCATAATTTACAAATAAATGTGATTTCCTGGATTTTTTGCACTTCATAGTTGAAGTGTACCTATAATGACAATTACAGACATCTCTCATCATTGTAGGAGAACTTGCACAATCAGATACTGACTAAATAATTTTTGGCCCCACTGTATGGGGATAATTAGTAGGCCATAATGGACAGAAGCCAATGGGCAAATTTTGCCAGGCTGTGCTTTATGTATTTGAGTATTATGGTATATGTTGTTTTGGTGTTTCCGTGGTAACTCACGCCATCAGCAGGTTTCCTCCAGTGTTGGACAGACATCCACGTGTGGTGGGTGTGGCATTTTTATCATAGCCACATGATCCACACAGCAAACCCAGGAAATTAAAGGCCAGAACCAGCACGACCATACAGCAGATCACTACACACCCTATCCATCTAGAGACACATAGACAGAGAAAAAGAGATATTGAGTGAAAGTGAGAGTGTACACTGTGACTGCAAGATTTTTGTTACATTTTAAAAAATAAATCAGGCCTAATGCATAAAACATTCAGCAAGAATGGATTACACATTTTTGCAATTGCTTACATAGTCCTTTCAAACTGTTAAACTTAAGTTCGAAACCTAACATAATACAAAAGTGAATAAGACAGCAATTTGTTACATTTCTATAGTAATACGACATTGAAATATATTATGAATAAAAAAAGAAATACTATTGATACAATTAGATGCAGCTAAACACCTACGTTAACCTTTCAATATCATTGTCATCTCTACACAAGGAAACCTTAATAATTAATAATTTTATACTGTTATGTAAACATGGGTTATTGAATATATACTGCAATGAATTATAAGCAGTAGAGAGTGTCACTCTTGTTTTGCAAAGAAACTATACAAAATAAATCGTATAATGCTGACTGTTATTCGTGTTTTTTATGTCATTGTGGCAAGTGTGTTTGTTGGGAGAAAAACTAACTTTGTTAGTGTTATGGAAGAATTACTTGATTTGGGACTTGTAGTTGTGGTAGTTTTAGTGCATGTTGAATGTGAAATAAACTGCTGTGCCAAGTTAAAAGTTGGTTAAGAGAACTGTGTGAAGAGTTTCAAAAAAGTGACCTTGGTTTTGAGAAATGTGTCATTGCGACTATAAAAAAACTGTAAATAAAAAAGTGGACTCACAGGTGATTCAACAAAGGCAATCAAGTGAATAACAATGGCAACTGCCTCAACCATGAGCAAAACAGACACAGACAACCCATTAAAGTTACTGTCATGATTTTGCCCTTGTGTCCTTGATTTTCAAGTACCTTGTCAAGTACCTGTGAGTACCTTGTCAAGAGTTCTGTCTAGTGAAGTTGTTATTTTGTATTGGCTGTTAGATCTTGTGTAGTTTATTGTCAAGTCTAAGTCCAGAGTCATAATTTTTTGTATCTGTTTTCCCCTTGTGGGTTTTCTTTTCCTGTTTTTTGTCTTCAATAAACCTTGTGTTTTCTGCAAACTGTCTGCTATTGTATTCATCCTGAAATTCATAACAGTTACAAAGACCATATTTACATTAGTGTACAATTATTCCAATGCTGTCCCCTTTGTATTAATAGTAATTAAATTGAAAGAATCAGTGTGTGGAGTTCTCAAAAAGTTGTGTTAAAAAAAAAAAATATTATCAAAACTGACAGTAGATATATTTATATATTCTAATATTTTTACACAGCATTTTTACATTTTCACTTTTTTTGCTGTTTTTGGTGAAATAAATGCATCCAGGGTGAGCATAAGAAGATATTTCTTTCAGAAATATTAAAAGAAAATCTTTCAGACCTCAAATGAGTGGTAGTGTATAAGTTAAATATTTTTAATTACATTTTTAAATGTCATTAATAACTCCTTCAGTTTGATTCAGCAAATTTGCATTTAATGTAAATTGAATTTAAATTTACTACTTGAATTTTCTATGACTGATTTCAGTTTCATCATGTGTTTGTCACTCCCTAAATAATATATCAGAAAAGGAGTGGCAACTGAATATATCTAATGTTTGTAGTAGGGCTGGGCGATATGGATGAAAACTTTATCACAATATCAGTGTTTCATATCGGTTGATATCGATGATTATAGATTTTTCTATGACCCATTTAAAATAAGGACCAGGAGAAAAAATCTATTACAATTAAACATTTTTATTTTAAACTTAACCTTCCTCTGATTATAATCCCAAGACAGAAATGTCAACACAACCATGGAAAACTCAAATAATTAAAAACGAGGCTGAATCCAGCTTCTTATTGGCAGCTCCTTATTGGTGGAACGGATAGCGTCAATAAGAAGCTGCGAATAAGAAGATGGATTCAGCCTCGTAATGTACACAGAAGTCACAGTTCGAGTTCAGATATCACGGTTCTGTACTATTTTGGTACAATGGAGTGGAAAGCAAAACAGAAATATAGAAGGCATTTTTATAAAGGTCTTAAGCCTTGTATTTTTTAAATAAGTTTTATTAATAAAGACATATAACTGGTTTATCTATAGTGCACTGATAATAGTTTTATGTAATTAGTTTATTAAATTAATAAAAAGACCTTGTGATATGTTTTGTTTATTGTACCTGAATTAATTTAAAACTAATTTGCTATATTTCATATCAATATATTGTTTTCCTTAATTTGGATTAACCCGTTATTCTCATCAGAATTATAAATAGATTTCTGTATAAAAAAATACTTCCAACACATTGTATTCTCTTTTTTAATGTGTAACTTAAAAATAAACAGATTAGTGCTCTGTTTTGAGGACAAGAAATGGAAACCAATGCGGTTTGATGATGACTGTCAGAGACTATTTTTGTGATTTTTGTGAAAAGATGGAACACACAGACTGTTTTAAAAAGGGGTTGGATATAATTTTCTTTTAAAACAGTGTGTGTGTGTGTGTGTGTGTGTGTGTGTGTGTGTGTGTGTGTGTGTGTGTGTGTGCGACAGTTGTAGGTCACAGTTTGACAAGAAGTACAAAATCAAATCAAACTGACATGATTGCCTGTTCAGCGCGTCACTCCCCACGTCGCTAGGTTACCAGATAGTGCGTGCCTTTGTTAATGCAACCAAACTTGCTTTCGCAACCTGTGATTTCTTCAGTCGAAGAAAAAATATTGAATGTTATATCGAACACATTTTTATTGATATCAATCACGTGTCTATCGCGATACATATCGTTATCGTTTTATCGCCCAGCCCTAGTTTGTAGCATCAGTTTCATATTAGTAATCTCTACAGAAGTACCTGTAGAAGTCCAGCTGGTCGATCTGGGGGTAGTAAGTCTCAATGTTCTTCTGGCTCTCTGTCAGGAACTTTGTGAAGTTCTCAAGTGCTGGTTCTAATGGGAACATCTTTGTGAAACCAATTATCTCTCCACACGACTTATCCAGCAGCCCTTTCACTTCTTTAACAGAGAGAGAGACAGAAAGATTAAGTGAATATGTGTTTGGGAATATGGAGATGTGATAAATATGTATATAAACTTATATAAAAACACAGTACTTGAGGCACACTTACTGGGTAGAGCTTCATTTTTTAAAAGACAGACCGGTTTCCAAATGCAAAAGAACAGATACGAGAACAAAATAAACTTTCGTTTTTTTGTTGATTTCTTTAGTTTTTAGAGAACAAATGAAGTTAACATGTTGAGTACAGAGAGATGCTCTGTTGAAAAACCTAATGAGTTTCCTTAATGAAGGCACCGCATTAAGGCATCATAGCCAGCACTCCCTATGTATAGGCAGCGAGTCAACAGACAAGGTTTTGGCAAAAAGCTATTGATTAATAAAGAGAATGCCCTCACCCGACACAATTCCTTTTGTCTGTTCCCTGACCATCCTTGGTGTGTCATTAAAGGAAGAGTAGCCCTAAAAGAGATAAACAAAAAGAAAAGGTGGTGAGAAAACTGTCACAATACATTATGGGGGAATTAGTGGGTGTGTGATAGAGGTAGACCCATCTGACCTTCTGTACAATATTGCTGAGGTCCGTTTCAAGCACAGCGTCCAGATTGGCTAAAGGCGCATCAACCTCAGGCAACTGTTGGATGTCACACAGGAGTCACAAATAAACCACACAGACCAACATATTGTACGATGTTCAAGTTCATATAACAAACATATAAAGCAGATTTTTAGTACTTTAGTGAAATGGATTAATAACGTTTTGTCAGTTAATGAAAAACAAGGTTGTTGTTTTTTTAACATAAATTTAAGTCCCGCTGATATTTTTTTTTGCTGTAAATTTAAGTTCTATAAAAACTAAAAAAGTTGCTTAAGTACTGACAAACCACAGCTGCTGTTTTTTTTTACCATAAATTTTTATAGTTTTTAGTGGTTTTAATCAATCTATATTATTTGCTTTTTTACAGTCCGTCTCTTTCAGGAAGATAGAACAAAAATACTGATGACTCATCCAGCACTACAGAGATTTTTTTCCCAATCAAATACAATAACCCTCCCATAAATACCACCTGTAAATGACTAGAAAATAGCTAATCATAGATCATGACTGTTAACCCCGCCCCGGGAACACAGTCCATGTTGAGAAGAGGAAAAGTTGTTGTATAAAAGAAAATTTGTGAGTCAGCTCAAACTTTAGAATCCATCTTTTCACATGCAATAGAAATTCACTCTGTGTGCATCTCACAACAGTTCCTATTTGAGCGATTTATATATTCTCATGACAGAATATCCTAATTGAAGATTGTTAACATCAACAACATAAATTAATCAACTACCCATTCAGAGACGTCCCATTGCACTAAAGTCTCTCCAACTTTGTCTGACTCCGATTTAACATTAAGGGCAGAATAGTTTCTGTCATTTTAGTGTCTGTGAGGTAATAGGCTTTATGTTCGAGCGTCACGTGACCAAACCGGAAAACGGGTTTAATCGCATCCGCTTGTCAGAGAAAGTGTCAACGGCCATAAGAACTGACTACGATATCTATGGATTTTTATGGTAATCAGCTAACCTACCTAGTTCACTTTGTTATTGCCGTTTTATTCCATTTAAATATCTAAACGTTACTGTAGAGAAAGAAAAATAAAAAACGTTTAAATATCAATCTGCACATGTGAGGAACATTGGTCATGATAATCTTTGCTCGCTCCTTTTAAGTTATCTTGAGTAAAACCGCAAAAAAATCATGAAGCACATACAAAAGACCAGAACCGGAAGCGATGACACCTGTTTTACAGAACGCGGAAGTAGGTTTTGCATAAAGCCTATTGCAGCTGCTAACAACCCAGTCTATGTAACGCACATAGACAGAAAAGAAATGGACACAGCGAACCCGTTGATTTCAACGGAGAGAGCTGAAGCTCAACATGGGCACTCACTTCCTGATAGTCGAGCGTTCTGCGCAGGCTCAACGGCGTCAGATGTCACGTGAGCAAACTGACTGACAGTTGTAAATCGTCTAGTAGCTGTGCCTACACACATTTTAATCGTGCACAGAGATGGCGAAGCGCGACCTGGAGCAACTTTTTGTAAGTATTCTGATTAATTATTTTGTCATTTTGCTTCTATCTATGCCATGGGCTGACTTTAAGACAGTAAAAGATTGCCTGCAAGGCTGTGCGAGCTTCTCCTCCTGTGTATACGGTAACTTCTCCACTGCGCGACGGACAGTCAGAGTGGTTATGACGCAATTTTTAGCCTATTTTTACAAGAACGGCTTCTACGGGGCCATAACGTAACATACAAAGTAATGGAGCCTTTTATACATTGTCGTGTTTCTTTAGAAATAAATAATGGATAAATGGAGTCTTTGGACGCCTCAGATGTAAAGTTATTCGCTGTCAAAGTGACGCCTAAATGAATGGGAGTCAATGGGATGCTAACAGCAGGAGATAGCCCGCTACAATGGCGGCCCCCAGAGGCAGCTTCAGCGTCCGGCTGATGGATTACCCCCTTGGTAACGCATGAGCTCTTGAAACCCCGCCCTCTGCAGCAGCTCATTTGCATTTAAAGGGCCAGACACAAAACGGTGCGTTTTAGCAAAACTTCAAAAAGTGACAACTGTAAAATGCTATATAAAATATCTGTGGGGTAAAACTGCAGCTTTAAATGGCTGCTTGAATGAAAAAAAAAAGAGTTTGTTTTTCTTTTTTTTAAGAATAATGTATAACTCATTTATAATAAATACTGCAATATTCAATAAAATATTAGAATTGCTTATTTTGATTTAATTTATATATACTCATTTATAATAATTACTGCAATATTCCATAACATATTAGAATTGTCTTTTTTGTTTCATGGTGAATGGATGAGCCCTCAATATGTCCTGTCTAAACTAAGCAAATTGATACACTGATACAGTCTTTACCAAGTCTCTTGGGGAAAACATGATTATATATTAATTTTATAAATAACTAAATGTAAAGTTCAGTTATAGATTTAGAAGCCTCATCTGCACAGAATTAAATAAAATTAGCTTTTAGTGCCACTCAGAGGACATTTCACCTCAAGAGTCATTGATTTCCAACAAATGGTTTACTTTTTGTTGTCCATGCACATAAACTGGGATAAAAGCACAGTATTTAAAGATAGAAAACTTAAAAGGTATGTATTTCATCACATGTGGGCTGTGCGTGTGAGTGTTACCCCAATAAAGTTTGCGCTGAGAGCGAGCTGGCTGAGTGTTCCGCGATGGTGCTGCAGGTGTGTGTTACGTCTCCATTAGAGCAGGCCTGGTCGTTGAGTGTGTTTGAGAGAGACGCACGTTCAGATTGAAGAGAGTTCTGGAGTCTGCCAGTCCCTTCCTGTAGGATCTCCAGTGATGTGGTCACACTCTCTAATGCCTCTTTGGCCTCCCGCATGGCTGGACACACACAGAGCACTTTCATTACAACAAATTCACATGAAGAAAAATAAATAAATAAACCACTGGAAGGGATTACACTATTGCAAATACACCATCACAGAACAACCAAAACACTTTTATGTATATGCCGTTTCTCATACAAATTTGTGTCTCTATTCTGATTTTCTGCAGCTATTTAGATTCTAATTTAATAAATTTGATGAGACATTTTTACATAAAGATACACAGGACTGCTTATATCAACAATACTTAAAACAACAACAGAACGAACAACAACAACAACCACAATCTCAGTTCACAAAACACGTGGATGAAACCTCTGACTTTTACCTTTAATAGCACCTTCCACTTTAACTTTTATCCAAAATCACAAGCAACAGAAACAGAAAGGGACAAATTAATAAGCATAGTATCAGTGTGAGTGTGTTGGGCAAGTTACAAGCAACATCAAAATGTCTTTTTGTAAATTTGTTTTGGCTAAACATTTCGGTTTGTCATTTGCTGTCCTCTAGACCAGGTCACTCTTGCAAAAGAGATTTTAATCCTGAATCTTGGTCAGCTTGTTTAAATACACATAACTTCTACAATGTGCACATGTGTGAGCAGGAAAGAAAAGATGTGTAGGTGAACATTTGGGTATCGCATTTAGTCAGTTCCGTTTTTTATTATAATTCTTTTTTAATCAGACTAAACTATAAACCTCCATGGAAAAGTAAGCACTGATTAAGCTCAGTTACAATTTATAATTACAAATCAATTATTGTAAGTAATTAATTATTTCAAATCAATTATTAAATAAATGGAAATACCTTCCTGCCTTACCTTCGAATTAAGTTCGACTTTCTTTCTAGTAATTCTGACTTTATATCTGACGACTGAAGTTTTAACTTGAAAAGCCGCAATTTACTTTAAATCTTAAGACTTTGGGCCCTATTTTAACGATCTGAAACGCAAGTGTCAAAGCGCAAAGCGCAATTAACTTTGTGGGCGGATCCCGGCGCTGTTGCTATTTTCCTGGCGGGATAAATGCCTCTTGCGCCTGGCGCAAATCTAAAAGGGGTTGGTCTGGAGTAGCTTCATTATTCATAGGTGTGGTTTGGGCGTAACGGAAATAAACCAATAAGAGCGTCATATCACATTCCCTTTAAGAGCATGATGAACGAGATGCGCTTGTTCCGTGGCGCAATTCTATTTTGACGGCGCATTTACCAGGCGCGCTTCAGCATCGGTTCACAGCCGAGTAGAACGATGTTCTCGTCAGGGCCGTAAAAGAAAGAAAAGTGACATTGGGGATGGGACAAACCCACCCAAATTAGCTTCGGGTTAAACATGCATATAATAATTTGGGTAAACGTGTAAGCTTTATGCCTGTTTTTTCCCATCGTCATGGACACAACAATGATTTCCCTCATGTTTATATATTTTTCCGTATAATAATGTATCATTTGCAAAAAGTAAAATGCATCTGTGTAGATGAGAGAATCATCTACAGTGTATGCGCGTTGTTCACACTCTGTATTATGGCCAAGCATGCACGCTTAAAATAGCATCTGAATATACGCGCAACGCGCCACTGACTTTAGACCAGTTTTTTTCTGGTCATTGGCGCAATTGTTTTCTGGAACTGCAAAATAGCACCAGGGAGTGTTTGCGCCGACACACGCCTCCTTTTTGCGCCGACCCGCCCAGGAAGCGCAAGTTCATTTGTTAGTTTACCGACGTGCGTCTGTGGAGGAAAAAAGCCCGCTTTGCGCGAGTGCAAAATAGGAATGATAAATGCGTCAGTGTATAAAGTCATTTGCGCCGGGTGCAAGATAGAGCCCTTTAAATCTTACAATGTGACCTTATATCTCACAATATGACAATCTTACAATTATCTTTTTTTATTCAGCCTTGAATTGAAAATTCTTGAAATTGATCTTAAACTCACAAGGGAAGAAAATAAAAGTGAATGTGAATTGTGTCAATGTTCAATGTATTTAACACTTACAGTGGTTAAACTGGATCATGAATGGTTAGTGAATAAGACTCATGGTTTTGTATTGAAATCCCACGTTAAAATGTCAGTCCAGTTTAGTGAATTGGTCCCCTTGTGTAATGTATATACTGTGTGTTTGTTTTTGCACCTGATGTCATGCGAAGAGCGTTGTCTAAAGCAGGTACTACTTCTCTCTCCAGCTGATTATGAATCTGTCCACCCAGCAGAGTCCCAATATCTGATAAACCACATTGATAATACAATTAAAAATTAAACACATCTCCAGCGTAAAGTACGCTACAGTTAAAGAGTTTGGGGTCAGTAAGATTAGAAAAGAAATGAACAGTTTTATTCAGCAAGGGCAAATTAAACTGTTAGAAAGGGACATTAACAATGTTGCAAAATATTTCTATTTCAAATCAATTCTGTTATTCATCAAAGAATCCTGAAATAAAATAAGTACTGTATCATGGTTTCCATAAAAATATAAAGTAGCACAACTGTCAACACTGATAATAATAAGAAATGTGTCTTTCAGCATTTTAGAAGGATTTCTGAAGGATCATAACTGGAGTAATGGCTGCTTCACAGGAGTAAATTACATTTTAAATATATTAAAATACAGAACAGTTATTTTGACTTGCCACAATATTACTATTTTTACTGTATTATTGATTAAATAAATCCAGCCTGGGTGAGCAAAAGAGATTTCTCTGAAAAAAATATTTTTTTAAATCTTACCAACTCCAAAATTTTCACCGTTAGTGTAGCTATGTTCACATTGAGACTTGACAGAGGAAGAAAGAGAGAATACTTACTGTCTAAGTCTGATAATACTCTGTTCTTGGCTGTTGTGTACTGTGCAGTCAGGTAATCTATTTGCTACAAAAGAAAAAGGGAAAAAAAGACTTAGACTTAGTGTGTGAAAATATGTCTGTGTTGCTGTGCTTCTGTTCAGGCCCACATAGAATCTGCAACAACAGAATCAGCAGATTTCATTTTTTTTAGCTAATCTGATTATCTTTCCACCAAACAATAACATTGTAATACTCTTAGCTTTGTCCACAAATTTGTCCATTTTGACCATTCCATGAGTTAATGGCATACCGCTGGTGTGTAGTTGGCAAAAGATTTCAGGTCTCTTATGTTAGTACTGACGAGACGTCTGGTGCTCTTGATCTGAGATGTGATGTTCTGGTTGGCTGCGTAGGTGATCGTCACTCCCACTCTGTAAACAAAGCAACACATTTGGGAAATACTGTGCTTACAGGTATTGTTATAATACACGTTATGTTGGGGAAACATATGACAAACTACAGATTTAGGAATGAGTAAATTAGAAATAAAATAGTAAATAGTAAAAATAGTAAAGTTGATCGTCTGGTCTAATGTATGACTCTGAGGGAGGGAGTTTATGAATATATATATATAGTTATATATAGTTTTTATGAAGTTTTTATGAATATATAAAGTTTATAGTTATATATAGTTTTTTGTTATTGTTGTTGTTTTGTTTTTTCAAATATTTATAATTCAAATATCCCTGCTCTATATATTGCTATGGGTGACATAAAATAGTAACTAGTAAAAATAGTAAAGTTAATCGTCAAGTCTGATGTATGACTCTGAGGGAGGGAGTTTGTGAAAAAAAAAAAAAAAAAATATATATATATATATATATATATATATATATATATATATTATATTTATAATTCAAATATCCCTGCTTTCTATATTGCTATCGGTGACATGCAGTAATTTCCGACGTCCTCAGTGTGGTGCTAATGTCATGCTAAGAACAGCCAAACTGGGGTGTGCTAACCAAAAGCATCACTAGCCAACTACAGTTGCAAGATCCGTTGAACACTTGTATTGGTAACAACATGAACTTGCAACCATAGTTGACGTTGGGAAATGCACCCTTGTTTAATTAATGTGATTCAAGGGAAGTTACAGCTATTACAAGTTATAGCTATTTCCCAGTTAGCATTACGATGGATTCTTAACCCCCACAACCCTAATTAAAAAGCAAAGTATCTAATCATTGCACACTTCCAAATCTCAGCAGAAATTTATTTGACTACTGTATCGTGACTACTGAGATATCAGATATCATTTGACATATGACATTTTGTATACTTAGTAGCTAAAAGGTATTTAAAAGCAAGTTAGTCAAGAACGAAATTGCTTTTAAATTGATTAAAAGCGATTGTTCCAAAAATATTTCAAATAAACACAGTACATCAAAGAATCCTGAAAAATGTCCATAAAAAAATCAAATGCTTCTTTTTCCAACATTGATAATAAAAAGATGTTTCTTGAGCAGCAAATCATCATATTAGAATGATTTCTTAAAGATCATGTGACACTGAAGCTATATTAAAATAAATAAAAAAAACAGTTATTTAAAACTGTAATTATACACTCACCGGCCACTTTATTAGGTACACCTGTCCAACTGCTCGTTAACACTTAATTTCTAAGCAGCCAATCACATGGCGGCAACTGCATTTAGGCATGTAGACATGGTCAAGACAATCTCCTGCAGTTCAAACCGAGCATCAGTATGGGGAAGAAAGGTGATTTGAGTGACTTTGAACGTGGCATGATTGTTGGTGCCAGAAGGGCTGGTCTGAGTATTTCAGAAACTGCTAATCTACTGGGATTTTCATGCACAACCATCTCTAGGGTTTACAGAGAATGGTCCGAAAAAGAAAAAACATCCAGTGAGCGGCAGTTTTGTGGGCGGAAATGCCTTGTTGATGCCAGAGGTCAGAGGAGAATGGCCAGACTGGTTCGAGCTGATAGAAGGGCAACAGTGACTCAAATAACCACCCGTTACAGCCCAAGGTGGGCAGAAGAGCATCTCTGAACGCACAGTACGTCGAACTTTGAGGCAGATGGGCTACAGCAGCAGAAGACCACACCGGGTGCCAGCTCCTTTCAGCTAAGAACAGGAAACTGAGGCTACAATTTGCACAAGCTCATCGAAATTGGACAATAGAAGATTGGAAAAACGTTGCCTGGTCTGAATGAGTCTCGATTTCTGCTGCGACATTCGGATGGTAGGGTCAGAATTTGGCGTCTACAACATGAAAGCATGGATCCATCCTGCCTTGTATCAACGGTTCAGGCTGGTGGTGGTGGTGTCATGGTGTGGGGAATATTTTCTTGGCACTCTTTGGGCCCCTTGGTACCAATTGAGCATCGTTGCAACGCCACAGCCTACCTGAGTATTGTTGCTGACCATGTCCATCCCTTTATGACCACAATGTACCCAACTTCTGATGGCTACTTTCAGCAGGATAATGCGCCATGTCATAAAGCTGGAATCATCTCAGACTGGTTTCTTGAACATGACAATGAGTTCGCTGTGCTCAAATGGCCTCCACAGTCACCAGATCTCAATCCAATAGAGCATCTTTGGGATGTGGTGGAACGGGAGATTCGCATCATGGATGTGCAGCCGACAAATCTGCGGCAACTGTGTGATGCCATCATGTCAATATGGACCAAACTCCCTGAGGAATGCTTCCAGCACCTTGTTGAATCTATGCCACGAAGAATTGAGGCAGTTCTGAAGGCAAAAGGGAGTCCAACCCGTTACTAGCATGGGGTACCTAATAAAGTGGCCGGTGAGTGTATTTTACAATATTACTGTTTTACTGTGTTTTTGATCAAATAAACAGCCTTGGAAAAACCTTTGAAAAACCCAAACACAAAACCTTTGGATGGTAATAATTTTTTTATGAATAAACAAATAACAAAATACATAGTTTAAATATATATAAAATATATATTTTAAGATTCACTGGTGCTCATTCGTCGCCACAAACTAAAGATAACACTTCACTAATTGAGTGGTGCAGATACATATTAAATTGTGGCATCTGATTACAGATTATT
The DNA here is from genome assembly GCA_030378365.1 of Hybognathus amarus. NCBI lineage: Eukaryota > Metazoa > Chordata > Actinopteri > Cypriniformes > Leuciscidae > Hybognathus > Hybognathus amarus. Next base: position 73,713 of record JAQIUQ010005034.1, on the reverse strand, counting down.
GCCAGACAAACCTCCTTCTCTGTTCCCCCAATCTCTCGTTTCCTCTTTCACTGTCTCTCTCAGTCTCACTCCTCTCTCAGTAAAAAAAAAAAAAAAGATTTAATAAAGTGGAAATGTGATTCAACAAAGGAAGCCAAAGAGAGAGAAAAAGAAAAGAGTGAAGAAAGAAACAGCAGATTTGCACAGTCATGATCTCTGCTCCCAGGCCTCGTCCAGCACAATTACTGCAAACCTCTCAGTAAGTCATTGAAAGTCCATCAAGACACACACACACCCTCACAGTACAGTCTATGCCTCACAAATGCCCATTGTGACCCAAGCAACTGCTGTCAGCACTGTCACAGTAAAAAAGAAAAAGAAAAGAAGAAAAAGAGGCAAAAAGAAAGAGGGGGATGGGGTACAGAAATAAAGAGGGGACTTTCTTTCCAGACAGACTCAGGACTATCAATGTCACATGTGTGAATGTGTCTGTGTCATTCTAGACCACTTCAGGTGTGTTCACTACACACTCTAGCAATGGTGCAAATCAACTGGTTAGAACAAACCACTAAAGTGACAATTTTCTCAATTGAAAATCACAATTCCCATTAAAAATCATTAAGGATCCAAATCTGACAGAAAAAATACAGTAGAAAACAAAAGTGCACAAGCACAAACACTAACTATCCCTGACTAGATTGGTGTGGAGCAGCACAGCTTGTGTTTATTAGAGAGCAGCTACTGTATCTGTGACCTCTATTCATTTTCTAGACATAAATCAGTCTAATGTACCCAGAATACACTATTCACATTTCCATGCAAACTGGCCACAGGTATGGCATGCCGTTTTAACTTTTAATCATTTCATGAATTCTTGATATCAACAACTACATTTTCACTAGTTAAAATAATAGTTATTGATTTTAGGAATTAGATTTCATATAGCAACAATGCCAATTTTTTATATCAGGAATAACATTTCCACAAGTACCAATGCTAATTCTTGATATCAACAATTGAATTTGAACTAGTAAAAATTATAATTGTTGATATTTGTAATTGTTCGGAACCATAGGCGGCCATTCAAAATCAATTGTTGATATAAAGAATTCATTTCTTACTAGTTAAAATGCCAATTTCACATATCTGAAATACATTTTCAACTTTTGCTAGTAAAAACCTTTATTTTTTTGACTCTATCAAGAATTAAATTGTTTCTAGTTAAAATGTCTCTTCTTATATCAACTATTGAATTGCTACTAGTAACAATGTTCATTTTTTGATATCAATAATTCAATTTTCAATAGTGACAATGTTAATTTCTAAAATCATGAATGTGATTGTTACTAGTAGGAAAGCCATTTTAGATATCTGAAATAATATTGATATCAGAAATACATTTTCAGATCTCAAAAATAAATATAAAAAATACAAAATGTTACTTGTAACCATTGAATTGTTGATATCAAGAATAGATATTTCAACTAGTGACAATTTAATTATTAATATCAGGAATTTGCATTTTTAATAGTAACAATTTAATTAATAATATCAAAAATGGAGCAAACCAATTGGTTAGAACAAACCTCTAAATTGACAATTTTCCCAAATGAAAATCACAATTCCCAATGTCAGTTTAAAAATCATTAAGGATCCAAATCTGACAGAAAAATACAGTAGAAAAACACAACTGCACAAACACTAGTAAAAAATAAATTCTTGATATCAACAATTGATTTTGAATGGCAGCCTATGGTGACATTTCACTAGTGAAAATACAATTACAGATATCAGCAATTCAATTGTTCATATCAACTACTAAAATTTTTGATATCAAGAATTCAATTGTTGATTTCAAGAGTTCACTGATATCAACAATTGAATTCTTGATATCAAAAAATGTAATTGTTGATATCAAGGATTCATATCCTGGAAATGAATAAAAGTTAAAACGGCTTGCCATTGACTAACTGTTAGTTGACTAGAAGAGACTTAGTTGACCAAACTATTATTAGTCATTTAGTCGCAGAAAAAAAAAACTACAAAAAGGCTGTGACAAACGTTAACGTTCTTGTTAACAGCAGAAATCCAAACCATTCACCTATCATTTAACGACCTCAAATAAGAACGATCTCAACCAACCCTGAACCATTTTGGTTAGTAATCATGCTGAGGTAGTTCATGGCAGTAGAGAACTGCCCTGGGAAGACTAAGTGGTGCTTATACTTCTCCCTGTACTTCCAGACAAGTGACAGTGCCTTCATACACCGATCTTAAGGTGTTGATGCTGTACTTCAAATGACCTCAGCTGCAGCCTCCTCCTGTCCTAATGTCCTGTAGTCCTCAAAAGTCTTGTTTGTTAGCATTAATCAAAGGAACTAACCATCGTGTCTTTACGATGTTCTGTACTTTTCTGTTACAAAGCATGCAAAAATCATATGTCAAATGAATAAGATGTTTTAGAATTCAATGTATGAATAATATCAAAGACTTTAGAAATGCAAAGACTTGTAGTACTATGAATGGGAGAAAGTGCAATGCGCAAAAAAGTGAAATAAGTACCGCCTTCTAAGTAAAAAAGCCAATCCCCAATTAATAAAGTCATAGCGCCACTGTAGCTGCCATTAGGAGCTCCTGTTTCTGATAGAAGAACTCTGAGACGTGTTTATGACTGCAGATGGGCATTGCAGTCAGAGAAATTCATTTTTTTGTCATTATTTGGGCATTTAGAAACAAAATTTATGAGACAACACAGCTTAGAATTTGATGTTTCCCCATTCAAAGAGAAAGAAGCTGCACTTCCAAAACTTAAATAGCTGACTGAGAGGCGTTTCAAAGATGGAAATGACTTGCCTTATTAATTATTAATGATTATTATTAATTCAATGAGAACATTTGTTTTATTTATTTAACAAAATTCACAAAAGAAATTCTATTATCCATAATTATCCACTGAAAATGCTATCCAACTGACACAAGGGGAAGTACCACTACTGTTAAAGGGATAATTCACTTTTTTTTTTGGAAATAGGCTTATTTTACCACTTCTCTCTAGAGTTAAACAGTTGTGTTTTACCGTTTTCGAATGTATTCAGCTGATTTTCTGATATTTAGAAGAATATCAGTAAACAGACAGTTTCTGGTTAAATTGACTTCCATAGTATATTTTTTTCCTACTATGGAAGTCAATGAGACCATTACTGATTACTGATATCCTTTTAAATATCAGAAAATCGGCTGAATGGATTCGAAAACGGTAAAACACAACTCTGGGGAGTGGTAAAATGAGCCTATTTTCAAAAAAAAGTGGAGTACACTTCATTATATGGTGTCTTTGTGACACTGTAATTCTACATTTAAGTACTGCATAATATTAACATGTTTACTATAGCGATAGGGTTAGGATTTGGTTTGGTTTAGGGTTAGTTGCATGTAACTATGCATAATTTATACTATGGTTATTACTATAGTAACTACATGCAACATACAGTATGTAACAATGGCACTTTAAAATAAAACAGAGTTTCTCAACTCCAGTCCTCACGACCCACTGCTCTGCATATTGTGTATGTCTCCCTTGTTTAACACACCTGATTCAGATCCTCAGCTCGTTAGGATAGATGTTAGGCCCTGTTTACACGAGAACGCTCGCGGGTGAAAACGTAAAAATATTTTATCGGATGTGCCTTTCGTTTACACGGCGACGGCGTTTTTGAGGCTTAAAAACGCAAAAAAGTGAAACCACCCTCCAGAGTGGAAATCTTAAAACGCTCCACCGTCGCGTTCCCGTGTAAACGGTAAAACGCAAAAGTCTGCTTGACAGTAAAGGTTGTACGCAGGCGCGTGGACTTGGTGTTGTTATAGTATGCACTCCTAGCCACCTGGAGTGCATACTACATTGAATTTCTCAGACATTTGCGTGCCACCATTTGCACGTGAATTTCCCACACAAAACGCTCGTCTAAACGCAGAATAAAAAATTATGACGCAACGCCACTTTTGCGTTTTCTCTTCAGAATCGTTTCCGTGTAAACATAGCCTTAGAGTATATCCTAACAAGCTGAGGATCTGAATCAGGTGTGTTAAATAAGGGAGACATACACAATATGCAGAGCAGTGGGTCGCGAGGACTGGAAGTTGAGAAACCCTGAAATAAAGTGTTAACAAGTCACTTTTAGAAGCATGTGGAATAGTTAAAAAGAGTCACAAACACTCTTTGAAGGTGAGGAAGACTCACGCGAGGAAGACAGAGGTAGCGATGAGCGTGGCCATGTAGAAGCCTCGTAAGCAGTCGCCGTTCTTCTTCTGTCTCTGATGCATCTCACCCCCACAGTTCTCACAGCATCGGCACACACAGAAACACAGACCCACTATTGGCATGAACAGCACAAACAACACTCCCAGTACTGTCAGGACTATGAAGCCGAGCTCATAGTAGATAGCCTGGAGAGGAGAGGAGATGATTTAATTGCAATCAATGTTAATATTGGCTGAGAAAAGCACCCAAATGAAGATAACAATTGTATTTATATGTGGGTTAGGGACAAATTATTTGTTAATTGACTAAATACAATATTTTATCACACACATTTTAAATTTCTTTATACATATCAGTAACTTAACATGAACTTGGACATGAACAAGTCACTAGAATTGTCATTTTTAAACAGTACCTGTAGTAGTAATACAACATTCTCTGGCTGCATTGCCATAGAGTTGAAGAGACATCATCAGTGTGCATGGCGAAGAGAAAGAAAAAGAGAACTGAGATTGGAACATGTGCTTCCATATCTATTATATACAATACCGGTATGTTGTTTTCTTATTGTATTATAGGCCTATACAGTGTAATCATTATATAAGCACATAAATAATTAGCAGAACCAAACACATACCTTTTTGTAATTCGTCCCCTTTGATTCCTCCCATGTTCTGCTGGACCACCTTAACAATGAGATCTGAAACAACAAATTTAGCAGAACAATATAAAATGTGACGGTTACTAACTGGAAATTCGAGAAACCTTAAAAACTCAAATTTTCATGGAGTTGGGTTGTTTTAAAGCACAAGAAAGTTCTGCACATTTTACTTTCACAGGTGTAACATTTGTGAGAAGGCAAGTAAGATTTAGTAAAATGTTTGCTGTTGAAGGTTTAATTCTGAGAAACAAGTATATCCATTATTTAAAGGGCGGGTTTACTGCAATTTCACTTTTTTGATTTCAAATAGTGTGTAATGTTGCTATTGGTGCATGAAGAGTATCTGCAAAGTTGCAGCGCTGAAAGTTTAGTGTAAGCAGAGATATTGTCTTTTAAAAATCAGGAAGTAAAATTGCCTACAAAAACGACTCGTTTTGGACTACAGCTGGGTTATGATGACGTCACTAACCCACACATTTGCATCAACCACTCCCTCCGGAATATGCAGGAAAGGGCATGCGTCGAATGAGTTTTCACGCAGCTGTCAGGTCTTCTGTGTTTCGGGCTTCCCACGGACACTATACTTCGACAACAATGGATACAATTTGTGTTTGATTATATTCCTGAAAGTGACGATTGTAATCTAGCTCTCTGTGCTGCGCATTTACGAGAGACAGCTTCCAGAATCTCCATCAGAGTTCAACCGGATTAACGTAAACAATGAAAACCAGCAGTTAAAAGTCAGCAGTTGTTGGGCCACAACCTGTAAGTAGGCTAAGACTTCATTATTTTAAATGTATTTGCATGTATAATTACCGACGGAGCGTTGTGTTTTTTATTTTTTTTTTTTCAAATGCCAGCTCTGGCTTTGTAGGCTTTATGGGCTACTAGTTATGCTATTTTGTGTCAACGGCAAACGCGTACAAACATTATGGACCTGGATTTTGTATAAGTACTAATGTTGTAAATGTATTTTTCATATATATATGCTTTATGACTTTATTTTCGATTTGATCAAGAACGTAAACCTGCAAACGCTGTTTGAGTATAACATTAGTTAGCCAGTCAGTTGCTATCGTTGCCAGTCAGTCAGAAACCTTTATTAAGAGCCGTGTGTGGTGAGGTTCTGCTTGACTCGATTCCATCGCGGCTTTCTCGGTCTGATCCTGCCTCACTGATACTGCAGTCTCGACATCATTATTTACGTGTATCCACCGTCTGATGTTATCCACCTTTGGCATGCCTGCCCGTTTGCCCGTAAAGGTCATGGGCGTTAATATTCCGGACAACGTGAGTGACAGTTTAGCCAATCTACAACACACCGGCCCAAACGAACCAATCTGAGCCCACTACGTCATTCTGAGGGAGTGTTTTCATAGACTCAGGAAGTCATCCGCTCGTTCAGGGGACAGGGGAAAGCGCGGCTGACAATAAAGGTGAAATTTATGAAAAATAAGACTTTTAAAAAAAGAAAAACTACGGATACATGTTATATTGCACCCCATAAACACAATCATGCAAAGAAAAAGAGCAGTGAACCCGCCCTTTAACTGATCTGTTGCTATTAGTTCAGCCCATTGAAAGGGCATTAATGTTTAGGTAAAGGGGTTATAGAAGTAGGCCATGCACGTGCTATTAGAATCACACAGTAGTTACACATACTGGGTCATGCACCACTAAAACAACAGATTAGATTAATACTTGACATAGAGTAATATCACAGACCTGCTAACAGTGCAGTGACAATGACATCAGAGTCTTGTTGTCAGTGTAACATTAGTATCTGTACAGCCTACATTTCTTTGTGAATATGTGTGTGTGTGTGTTTGTGTATGCTCAAGTATTAGGTTATAATAATTTATTGTTACATTTATATAGCACACTTTTCTCTGCACTCAAAGCACTTTATATGGAAGGGGGAAATCTCCTCAACCACCACCAATGTGAAGCATCCTGGATGTTGTGACAGCAGCTATACTGTGCCAAAACGCACGCCAGCTTATTGGTGGAGAATGATGAAGCCGATCAGTGTATATATGGGAATCATTAGGAGGTGATAATGATATAATGAGGCCAATGGGCACATTTGGTCAGGATATGATGGTTACATTCCTAGGGCTCTATCTTGCACCCGGCGCAAATGACTTTATATGCAAACGTATGTATCATTCATATTTTGCACGCACGCAAAGCAGGCTTTTTTCCTCCAAAGACGCACGTCGGTAAACTAGGAAATGAACTTGCGCTCCCTGGGCGGGTCAGCGCAAAAGGGAGGCGTGTTTCGGCGTAAACATTCCCTGCTGCTATTTTACACTTCCAGAAAACAATTGCGCCACTGACCAGAAAAAACTGGTCTAAAGTCAGTGGTGCGTTGCACGTTGTTTTAATGCTATTTTAAGCGTGCATGCTTGGCCATAATGTAGCGGGTGCACAACACGCATACACTTTGATTCTCTCATCAACACAGATGCAGCAGTTTTTATTTTGCAAATCATACATTATAACAAGGAAAAATATTAACACATGAGGGAAATCAGTGTGGTTTACATGAAGATGAAAAAACCTAATTACCCAATTTTTTTTAAGGCTAATTGTAGCACTGAAGGATCTGACCTGTTTGCCCAATAGTGGCAAGAAACATATGTATATAATGTTTAACCGGCGCGAGGGTTTCTCCCATCCCCATACAACGTCACTTCTCTGCCCTGACAGAGACGTCGGTCTTCTCGGCTCTGAACGCTCCTGGCGCGCGCCTGGTAAACTCGCCGTTATAATAACAATCCGTCATGCAACATGCGCACCTGATCTTAAAGGGTATGTTGGATGACGCTCTGATTGGTTTATTTCACGTTACGCTCAAACCACACCTATGAATAATGAAGCTACTTCCTCTTTAGATTTCGCGCCAGGCGCAAGAGGCATTTATCCCGCTGGTAAAATAGCAAAAGCGCCCAGATCCGCCTACAAAGTTACTTGCACTTTGCGCTTTGACACTTGCGTTTCAGATCGTTAAAATAGGGCCCCTAGTCTTTTTCTAATATTTTTAATGACCACAGAGAGCCAGGACATCAGTTTAACATATTATCCAAAGGAGGTGCTTTTTTGACAATATAGTTTCCCCATCCCTATACTGGGGCATTAGGACCCACACATACCACAGGGTGAGCCCCCCTGCTGGCCACACTAACACCACTTCCAGCAGCAACTATTTATCTTTCGAAAGGGAAGAGAAATCCCTCGCGCTGCGGCCTTCCAAGCTTTTTGGCACATCTATCGAGACGGCGGTTGGGAAGTTTCGGGAAGTGAAGGCACGCTTAATTTCCACTTCATACACCAATTACGTCCAAGGCATTCCTCCATAGTGATCCCAAGGGGATGCAGCCATAGACAGTATAAGAAGTGGGCAGAGCGATCTCATTGGAACTCAATTGAGACAAGTGAAGCCCATTTTTAGCGATTTTTTTAGGACTTCCGTTCCTGATGCGCAGACTCAAACCGACTTAAACAGAGCTTGGACGACGTAGATGTGATGTGAGCAACCCGTCTGTCTTCTAGTGGCTGTGGCTTGAGAAATCTGAATCATTCCCTTCCGAACTTGCAGAGGCGGAGAGTGTGAGTAGGAGCTGTCCATAAGCTAGGAGCAGGAGAAACTTTTGCTAGGTATTCTAATGAAATATTTTGTCATTTTGCCTCCAGCGTTTCCCAATTGGCCTTAAGCTTCTCTCTAAGCTTCTGGTTATGACACAATCATTAGCCTACTTCTACAAAAAACTGCTTCTATGAGGCAATAACATGAGCTACAAGGTAATGGAGCATTTTATACATTGTCGTGTTTCTTAGAAATAAATAATGGACAAATGGAGTGTTCAAACGACTCAGATGTAAAGTTATTCGCTGTCAAAGTCACGCCAAAATGAATGGGAGTCAATGGAAATGCTAAGTCAAGTGAAGTTCCGCTACAAGATGGCGGTCAACTTCCGGTCGATGGATTACCCCCTTGGACGCAGCATCTCATTCCCTATTTTCAGGGAACCATGGTTACATGTGTGTAACCTGAGACGTTTTCCCAGGAGGTCTCCCTTAAACTCAACATGAATGCTATTATTAGTTTTCTACACACACACACACAAACAAAAATGTAAGTATTGTAAGTAGACCTTGGAGAAAAGTGTTTTTTTTTTTGTGGTGACTTTTTTTACTTAAAGTCACCACAAATTTTATTAAAATTGAAATTGAGAATGGTGTTTTTTAGTGGAATATTTGTAAAAAAAAAGGTTTTTAATTTAAACTTATTTTTTAAAGCTACAAGAAACAACAGCACAGTCTCATCCATCACGTTTTACTTGATCTGAACTAAACATAGCCTTTACCTCACCTCTTTCAGGTGAGAGGGTGATACTGATAGCAATAGTGGAGAACTCACACAAAATTAAATATACCTCTTTGAACCTTATACCTCACTAGAAACTTTCTGTATGGTTTCATTATGACATTAAGTATCTTTATAAAATAATTTTATATAAATAAAATATAAATAAATAAACACCCAATTAGAATAAAATAAAATACAATTTTAAAAAGCCCATTTTTTAACAAGGATAATGATCTGATAATTATAAACATACTAAATATCTTAATGAAAATATAAAAAAGTAGAAAGTTTTTGGTAATAAAGTTTAGCTTTGGAGAGTTTAACAAACATTATGACCATAGAATACCATACAGAAGTTTACACTAATATAATAATACTCTTACTAGCATGTACATGCACACACACACACACACACAAAAGAGAACCTATATCTTCATGTATAATAAGTGATATGTAAATGTTACATTTATTGTGCAAAGCACTGCAGAATTGAACTGCCCACAGTAAAGCTCACGCACAAACATAAACAAACACTTAACCCTAAAACACCTTTGCATAAAACGATAAGCTTCTTTACAGTTGTCCTAAATTTAGCCGGTATTTTTTTTCTGGCATGACACCTTGCACTAAGATCAACAGAACATGATCCAAAATATAACGCCATGGCCAAGACTGCACTTTAAAACACTAACAGCACTGCTTTACTACAGGTAACAGCCAAAACAATATAGCATGATTCCAAAACAGAATTCACTCCACTATTTAATGAATTGACCCAATAGGTCTACCCTGATAGTTTAAGTTATGCATGTAAGCGTAAGATTACAAACAAGCAATATATCTGTGTTGAAGTTGGCTGAACTTATAGGCTATATGAGCATCACTAACTAGTTTATTGTAGTGAATAACTGCCCCCTTAGAGAGAAGAGGTCTGACCAACCACAGTTTTTTCTTAATATTACTATTGTATTATTGTATTGTTTAAGGAAGGGTAACACTAAACTGAAAGACCCAGCAGTCTCTGTAAAAGGCTGTAGATACAATATTACCATTCAAATATATGTTTTCAACATTGATTATAATAAATGTTTCTTGAGTAGCAGATATAAGAATGATTTTTGAGAGATAACATGACACTGAACGACGTGAACACTGGCGTAATGATGCTGAAATTCCAGCTTTGCCATCACAGGAATACTGTAAATTATTATTAAAACATTAACCATATAACAAAACAAATATACAAAAACAGTAAGAGTTGAATATTTAAGGCATAACTGTATACAGTTTTTAAATTTGTTTAATTTGTTTTATTTTTAAAGCTACACTGTGTGATTTTTACCCCCATCTAGTGGTGAAAAGGTATATGACCATCCAGTGAATATTAGTTTCTGTTCCTCTCAATTACGATTTCGTTTTAACTCCTACGGTGGCCATTGTAGTCCAAGATTAACATGGCTTCCAGTTCGACCTCGTCCATGAGTGTTAACTCAAACGTAAACACGAAAGGCGAAGCTTGAATTAACAGGTATGTCCCTCTTTGGCTAATATACTTTCTAGATGAAGGGGCAACATGACGACCGACATTAGAACCCCTTACCCGTATGTATTTTCAAAGGCATATTATACACTCACGAGAATACTTCATTACTTGAACGAAGTAAATATACATTAATGAGCACATATATACACTACCGGTCAAAAGTTTAAGGTCGGTAAGATTTTTTTATGTTTTTAAAAGAAGTCTCTTCTGCTCACCAAGGCTGCAATTTTTTTAATAAAAAATACACAAAAAAACAGTAATATTGCGAAATATTATGATAATTTAAAATGACTTTTTTTATGTTAATATATATTAAAATGTAATTTATTCCTCTGAAAAAAAAGCTGAATTTTCAGCATCATTACTCCAGTCTTCAGTGTCACATGATCCTTCACAAATCACTCTAATATGATGATTTTATGCTCCAAAAACATGTACAATTATTATCCATGTTGAAAACAGTTTTTTACATTTTTATTTCAGGATTCTTTGATGAATAGAAAGTTCAAAGAACAGCATTTATTTAATTAGAATCTTTTCTAACATTATAAATGTCTTTACTGTAACTTTTCATCAATGTAACTCATCCTTGATGAATAGAAGTATTGATTTCTTATTTATTTCCCCCAAAAATAAAATACAAATTCTTACTGACCCCAAACTTTTTCAAGGGTAGTGTTTAATGTAACAAAAGCTTTCCATTTCAGATAAAAGCTGTTCTTTTGAACTTTCTATTCATCAAAGAATCCTGAAAAAAAAAAACAGTTTTCAACATGGATAATAATCATACATGTTTTTGGAGCATAAAATCATCATATTAGAGTGATTTGTGAAGGATCATGTGACACTGAAGACTGGAGTAATGATGCTGAAAATTCAGCTTTTTTCAGAGGAATAAATTACATTTTAATATATATTAACATAAAAGTCATTTTACATTGTCATATTATTTCACAATATTACTGTGTTTTTTGTGTATTTTTTATCAAAAAATTGCAGCTTGGTGAGCAGAAGAAACTCCTTTTAAAACACAAAATCTCTTACCGATCTTAAACTTTTGACTGGTAGTGTATTTTTGAAAGAACTAAATGTTTTTAGCTAAGAATAAACTAAAAGAGTTACACAGTGTAGCTTTAATTATATTACCTATTATACACTGTGTTACCAAGAAAATCAAGCATTTATATTTTAGGGGTTAATGTGTTGGTTAAGCATCCTATATACTATATAATTATCAGGTAGGTATGTGTGCGTGTGAGAGATATAACAACTCTTTATCTCAAACTGTATAAAAGAGAGTGAAAGACTGAAAGAAATCCTGGGGCGAAAAAGAAAGGGTATCACTGGTTAAAATGGCATATGGTTAATCCTCTTACAGTGGTCTTGCAGTTTGGCAGTTAAGTGGTCCCTTCTCCCTCTCTAATGCTTTCTTTCCCCTTTCTCCCATTTTTTCTACCAAACCCTATTTCTCTCTTATTAACCCCCCCACCCCATCAAGCACTCTCACTTCCTTCCTTCCTTTTCTCACAGATAAAACAACCTAAATATTAAACGAACGAAGATGAAACACTTATGCAATGTTTATGACAAGTACTGTGACCCTCTTTGACAGTATGATATTATATGACACCATGATAAATACAGATAAACTTCAACTAATCCACTGACTTACAGAGAGAATAGTGCTTCACACACAGAGACAATGCCAGTAAAAGTGGGTCATATCTGTGTGTTTATCTCCCTGTCCTTCAATTACAGTGCAGATTTTGAAATCCAGTGATCAGTGAAATTAAGCTTTATCTGGTCTGAGACGGAAGGGAGTCCCCGGATTAAACCTCAGACTCAGACTGTGTACAGTATATTCATATCCCTCGTATCCTTCATCTGTCCATTACTCAGATACAGTAGCATAAATGCAGTCTATTAAGCATAAACGCACCTATTCCTTCAAAGACAAAATGCTCCATCTGTGTTCAAACCTGTGAGCTGTGACTTATCAGGAAAATGATTTTCAGACAGACGGAATGGAGAAATATTGTGCCCTTTCTTTAACCTGAACCATGTGCTCAATGTTACTGCTTTTTAATTCAGAAATTCGGTCTCAGTTCTACATCAGAAGTATATAATCAGGAGTTACAAGTTGCCTTAGCAAAGGGTTTGCTAGTGGGTTGTGTTTGATCTATTTATGTCTACTCTATAAATCCAAATCCACACGTTTACAAGTTAAAAATGGCATCACATTTCTTAAAATGTGCTATATTTAAGAATGCGGTGGCGGTTTAAAATTAGAAAGGTTACAAAATTGTTATTTTGGGGTTGTTTGAGGGTTTATTCACTTGCATGTTTTGTCAGGATCAGACATTTGCATTACATGTACCTTTTGAGCATATGGCACTCAGATTATCAGCTTACCTGATTGGGCAGGTGACTCATAGAGCAGATTGGCTAATTAGTTAGGCTGCAGGGACTTAACTGTGCAATCTCTATTCTACTCTAAAACACACACACACACACACACGATCCTCAGTGCTCAACATGCTGACCTCACAATGAAATCCACCTGCCAACAGCCTGACCTTAAACACACTGGGGCTATTTGTCACTTTTTACTCCAGTAAATATATCTCAGGGTAGCTAATTTTTTAAATTTAATTTCTGTAAAGGGACATACAATAAAATCTAATATATATATATATATATATATATATATATATATATATATAATATATTTACTGAGCGTTACTGCCAAGGAAAAAAGACACTTCATTGAAGCCACTAGTGGGGCATGTTGTCACATGATATGGCGTAAGTTGTCACAGTGAAACCTGCCATTAAACAGTCTATAGGCTTTCGAAAAAATGTCAGCTAACCCTGGTGTCAGAATACACTGTAATGTAAAAGTTATACAAAGGTACAGTGTGCGTTCCAATTCCAATCTCTATGCACTCCTCATTGACTAAAACATCACTTTTTGAATTACACCTGGAAATCTGTACATGAATGAACTCTCCAGAGCTATTATAGTGGTCAGACTCCCTTTCTCCAACAGTACTAACAGTACAGCAACAAACCAGCGCAATCTTATTATATCCAAACCAATATATCTATAGGTTCTGCATCAGATAGCAAAAGGATGATGATGATGATGATTCATGAGCAGATCACTGAGCGCATCCAGGCATAACAGGAGCAATTATAACAGGTTATTTCAAGAAATATATTTGTGGCAAGCTGTTTTAACATTTATTCCTTAAAACTCACTCATACCGGTTTTTATGTTCAGTAGTGCGGATAATCTAAATAGGGCCCTATAAAATCCGTTTTATTTTTTCCCAAATTCCATTTTATTTTTTCCCAAATTCCGTTTTTTCCGTTTTAATTTTTGCAAATTCCGTTTTTTTCTGTTTAAATTTTTGGGAATTCATTTTTTTTTACCCTTTACTGTTATTTTAGTTGTAAAAAGAGTGTGCTTTTTATTCCGTGATTCGCAGAAATTATAGGGCCCTATCTAAATATACGTGTCTGTGTAAATCAGACAATTTCACCTCCCTGTTATTGCATATTAATAATTTGTATTGCCCTGGCAAAATCAAAACATAAGGCATCATGTTTTCTCACTGCATGTCTCCTTGCTCTTCCTACAGATTACTGTAATTATCTTAACTGGGACTGGTATGACTGAATTTACCACCAACCATTGGGGTTAAAAATACTCTGTGATCTGGCCCATTCAGGAAGAACATGTTACATGTGTATGTGTGCAGCTCTTCAACATGTTTGGAACGTGTCAACTATTTCCGCTGATTAATCCTCATCATTTGCAGTGTAAATATTATCTGATGAATAGGGCTGCAAGGTGCTGCTCATCATTCCACTGTAACTATCACAAAAAACATTGAAACTGAATTTAGAATTCAATAATAAAGTCATGCTTTATCATGAGTATTTATGGCCATCTCTACTATTAATTAGAAACATACTAGTAATTATTCCAATAGCAATCAACATCTATTAAATTAGTCGCTGTTACAATATGTTACAGGTAACAACTGGGGCAGATACTAATGTCTCATATCTAATAATCTACAAATATGCTAGTATTAAATAAGAAATAATATTAGTCAGTTATTAGTCAGTTTTTACTAGGAACTATGGAATAATACAGCTGGGTAATTAATTAGTATCAAGGAATTAAGTAGGCTACTATTCGACTAATATTGAATAGATAATAAGTATGCTTTCTGGTCTCTAATGAAAAGCAAGTGAATTTAAAAACATACTAGCAACTATTAGATTTCAAGCAAGTAAAACTAAATTGGCAAAACTATAACACTCCATTGCAGTGTCCTTGTTACACATATAGACCTTATGTAGCCCTGCCCCTTTTCAGTGCTGCGCTCGTTGTCTTTTGCCTTCCGGTCTGTATTTTCACAGCGATCTTTCATAGGCATGAATGAACTGCTCGTAAAAAAAATCCCGATCGACATTTGTTAAGACATCTGCTTTACAATGCTTATGATAAACATTACAATGCTCATGATAACTTCTGTTAACTCTACAATAAGTAAATCCACTTCACCAGCTAATTATTCCTCGACAGCGATGCCATAGAAATATACAGAGCGACTGCGAAACCGGAAGTTCAAAGACAATATTCTGCAGATGACGGCGCCCACGTTTCTCTGGTGCATAAGGTCTATAGGTACAATGGGGCTAAAGGCTAGCCTGGATGCCAGCCTCGAACTCCGCCCACAAAATTTTTTTGGTCGGGAAGTTCGGTCTGGAACTGAATCCATTGAGGAGTAATTATGATCTGGCAAAAAACGTTCGGGCCAATCAGAATTGCCAGGGCGGGCTTTATACGATGATGGACAGATGATCTGCAAGGTCGTAATCATCACGTTATCAAAGAGTGCTTAACTGGTCTCCCTCAAAGATGACTGCAGCTGGAGAATTGAGATGTATAGATTCCACTGTCGCATCTGTTGTAAAATAAATTTACAGCGCATTGATTTTAATAGATGAACAGAAACTGCAATCAATGTATTTGTTGTTTGGAAAGATATTTTTGCCGTCCGTCCTACATGATTCAGCAAAAGTGTAACTTATCAGCTGGCTGTGACGGTTGCTAAGAAGATGGGACGTAATGAAAAGCCTGTGGTCGTTGTGGTTTCTCCTTTGGTCGCACTCATGAAGGACCAAGTAAAAGAAGCAACACTTGTTATTTAACTTCTAAAATAAGTAAGTTCTGTAGTTGACAACTGTATGCAAAGTAGTTCACTTACTGCGTCGCTCTGATTGGTTGTAGGTCTACCGACTATGCCAATCGAGTGCAGAGTTGTTGTTTTTTTTTGGTTCGGTTAAGACACGCCTCATAATCAAAGCCCTATGGAGAAGTTGCTGACTCATATTCTGACAAGAATATGAGTATGACGAAGTCAGGCTAGCTAAAGGCGGGATATGACTTTATTCTCTTTTAAACCACTAGATGGCACATAAACATAACTTCATTCAGCTCCGAAATTTTCTGAAATGGGTGGTTTATTATGATTTCACTTTTCTAACTTTAGTTAGTGTGTAATGTTGCTGTTTGAGCATAAACAACATCTGCAAAGTTACAGTGCTCAAAGTTCAAAGCAAAGGGAGATATTTTCTTTAAAGAAATTGCTTTTTGAGAACTACAAACATCTGGTAGGGACTACAGGACATTCCTCCCGGGTTAGTGACATCACTAACCCAAAGTTTTACATAAACCCATACATAAATGTACATAAAATATATTTTAACACTCAAAAAGTTTAAATTTTAACATGTTATGTAAAATATCTGTGGGCTATGGGGTATTTTGAGCTAAAACTTCAAATACACACATCTTGTGAAAAGGGCAATATAGCACCCCATTTGATTATCCACATGGAAATTAGGCTGATCTTTGCGATCGTGGAAAGCAACGCAAAGTTGATTCTGAGGTTCCCCTGCTAGGTACTAGGAATGTGCATCTTCATAAAAGGCCGATGCGATACACATCTCGATGCTTACCGTACGTTCACACCGCCGCCGACTTGAGCTTCCAAAGCGGCCGGAAGTCATTCATTTTCAATGAAAGCTGGCTTCTCTCAGCTGCAAGGAGCGTCAAATTCCTCGGCGTTGCGTTTTGGGCGTTGTGAGCGTTTTGAGCGTAAATCAGAAAATTGAAAGAAGCTCAACTTTATGGTAATGAGCTGTGACGCGGTTCGGCGGCAAGCAGCGGCAAAACGCCAGCAACCAATGGGAATATAGACGTCCTTCCCGCTGGCTGATTCCGGGGGAGAAATACACAGTAAACTTTCGTTCCTACCAAAACATTAGCTCCGAGAAAAGGAAGAAGAGCTAATTATCGCGTTGCAGTGATTCCTGCTGGTTTGGTATCATTTATAACATGACGTTGTTTGCTTATAGGGACTGTGAGCGCACTTTTATTTGAAATATTTATGAACGCTCGGTTTAAAGCGGGAATTTGTTAACCCACCCTCAACAAAACTAACTTAACCCTATAACTTAGTAAGTAAGTTGTTACTTAACATTACTCTGTACTTGTTTGTGTAATAACTGTAACAAGGACAAGGGAAATAAAATGTTACCAAAGATACTAAGTTAGGTTTAAGGAATAAGTCTTACACAGCTTGCCATATGATGCCTAAGACTTCCATCAGATACTGACTAAGCAGTCATTTGCTATTGCTATATTAATCTTTCTAAAGTCTCTAACACTTTGTAAGTATGTGGAAGTTTGCCCTGTGAATCTGATACATGCATAAGAATATAGAAAACTTTTGCGCGTTCTCGGAGCTGATGTGCATCTCACCTTTGGGGAAAGGGTTGGGTTGAACCACGTACAGAAACGCGTGGACCATGTGGAAAAGAACACCGATCGGACCCGGTTCATAATACGCGTGGGTTTCGTACACCACCGACGGGACAAAGCCAAAGTCCAACGGCGCTCTGGACATCGCGGTGCGCGGAGACGAATTATGGTCCTCCTCCCGGGCTTCACTGCTCGTGAGACCCCAGCACATCACCAGCACGAGCCCTACTTTCCACCACATGTCCATCAGTCCTTTACGCGGGATGATTTTCATTAATAACGGGAGGGAAAGTAAGGAAGGACCGATTAAGTGTGAGAAAAGTATATTTGTTTCGAATGTTCTCTATTCATCGACATTAGAAATAAAAATTAGAGAAGAAAATAGCCCGGGACACATAAAAACGAAAGAAAAAGAAAAAAATCAATAATGACAAAAAAAATATTCCAACTTATGCGTTTATTCCCCGTTTCCTTCTGATGGCATCATGGTAAAAATCCCTGCGGTCTAGAAAGCTCAGGATGAGCTGAGTGTTTGTCTGACCTGCGTCTCCCGCTGCGCGCTCTACTTCTGTATGATGGCCGGCGGAGTCGGACGTGCACGCGCACTGGAGATGGCTTAAGAGGCAAACTATGTCTAGGTGAGTCAAGCAGTCAAAGTAGTTTGTAGCAACTGCAACTATGTCTTCCCTGAAATTGTGCAGAGCATAACGGCCAAACAACTTTACAGACAATGTTAATATGTGGGACAGAGGGTGATTTTTATAAAAAATAACAGTTTGAAGATCACAAAACCATTCATCATTAATTCATTCATTCATTCACTCATCTATTTCAGCATGCACTGTAATGCTTAAACACTTAGTATATTATACTTGCATTTTACAGAAGTTTTCTATATACAGGCTATTATATCACTCAAACACACATAGCCCATAAGGCCTGTACATACTTTATATAAATTACATTGCACTTATTTGTTGACTGTCACGATATGGTCTTGCCACCAGTGGATCCTTACAGAAAACTTGACCTACAACCATGAACCGAGCAGTTGCTCTACTTTGCCTACGTCAAGTTTGAATTTTTGAATTTAGGAAGTCTCCTACCAATTGGAATTTAATGACGTGGCGTTAAAAGAAATTTTTTCATCATGGATTAAATGAACCGTTGTTGTGCTACGGAACTGCCTGGGGGGAAATTCATTTTATATCAACTATGCCCTTTTGTTAAGTGGCTCAAATTTTACTGTGGGTTTTACTGATGAGGAACACCGCAAACCCACAGTATCCTCTCAGCCTGGGTCTGTTCACGTCATGCCTACCATCCCTGAGCCACTTCACGTCACGGCTCCTGAGCCTGAGCTACTTCACGGCTAGCCTGATCCTCACGTCATGGCTGACCACTGACCAGCCTGAGCTTCACGTCATGCCTGAGCCACGTCACGTCATGCCTGCCAAGCCTGCATCACATCACGTCAAGCCTGCATCACAGAGACTGTTCACGTCACGTCTGCCCAGCCAGAGACTGTTTACGTCACGGCTGCCCAGCCAGAGACTGTTCACATCACGTCTGCCCAGCCAGAGACTGTTCACGTCACGTCTGCCTAGCCAGAGACTGTTCACGTCACGTCTGCCTAGCCAGAGACTGTTCACGTCACGTCTGCCTAGCCAGAGACCCTGGACAAGATGGCCGCCGCCGAGCCATTGTCTGTTCCTGAGCTGGTTTCTGTTCCTGCCCATAGCTGCCCCCAAGAAAATTGGTTGATGGGACCTACTGCCCTGGCTCCCTGCACTGCCAGATCAGCCCATACCACGCCTCAGTCCAGATCAGCCGATGCTACGCCACGGCCCACAATCCCTCCCCCAAGACTGCCTTCACTCCACCACCCTCCTGAAGTTATGTTTTGTGTTGGTTTTGTCGGGAGTCGCCCTTGGGGGGATCTGTCTATGATATGGTCTTGTCTCTGTCACGTTTTGGTTTTGTTCATGTCATGTTCCATGTCGGTCATGTGATTCCCTATTTGTCATGTGATCCTGCCATGTGTCTTGTCATTGGTTAATCATCTGTTAATTGTTCACAGGTGTGATAAGTCTTGTGTATTTAAAGGAGAACTCTGGCAAACAATGAATCGGTACCTAGTCAATCGTTGTCTGAGATTTTTTTTCATGATAATCGAATGTAGAGAGTTTTATCTCTATAAACTGTTTAGCGTATAATGCTAGAAAATACGTATAATCTTAGAAAATAGTCTCGATAAGTCAAACCATGAACATCGTGCTGAGTGAGCTAAACTGTATGAAGTTCAGTGAACTTCTGAACTGTATGAACGACGTTCGGGGATTGATTTATCGAGACTATTTTCGAAGATGGCTGCTGTCTGTATATGCGAAGTGAACTGTCTTTATAAAGTATCTTCTTATTAAACGGTCTGTACTCTTACAAAGTTCTCAATGCTTCGTTTTGCATCTATGGAGCCTCATTATGTTACTGTGTTAGTGTGGGACTATTTTGAGCCTTGTTAGTGGTATAAACTAGCGATTTCTTTTTACTTAGTCAATGCCCTCATTACTAGCATTATACGCTAAACAGTTTTAGAGATAAAACTCTTTACAGTAATGTGTCAATTTGTACCATTAAAATTGATATATGACCTTTTATTTTCAATCATTCTTATCAAAATCATAGCTATGTTTTACATCTGAAAATACTGACAGAGTTATTTATTGTTATTGAATGTGTGGCTTATCTTATTTGTGAATTATGACACAGGAACTTGTCATCGGGCACTGATATGTTCATTGATGTGAATACTTTTGAGAGATAAACTGCTACGAATTTTTGAGCAAGTTACAGGCTTTTAAAGGTAGTCCATTCTCTGTTTCAAGAAATTAAATTACTGGTTTGCAAATATTAAGGATAATTCAAGAAATGTAACAAAGCAACTGAGAAAAAATTTAATACAGTTATCAGACTGTTTTTTTAATAGTCTGACTCTTTCTAGTTTACAGTAAAAGCATTACGATGGCTGTTTTAGTAACAAACTCAGAGCAGTGAAAAATGTAACTATATTTTCACATAAATACATGGCCCTCCCTTTACATATACGTCAGAAAGTCAAATGAGTTGAAAAGCGGCAACTCCAGACTTTGCCAAAACACTAGCTTATGGTCCTCTTCCCTGAAATGACCCACTGCTACATTTGAAACAGCTGAAAAGCCTCTGTGCGGTTGTGTGTGCATGGACATGAATACCAACAAACAGAACAGAGTGAGAGAAAGACAGACAGACAAACACATGCTTTTGTATTTTCATGTTTTATGGGCACATTTATTCAATAAACATAATGATTTTTACTCTCTGCAAACTGTTTATTCTATTCTCTTACACTAAACATATTCTTAATCCATGAATACAACTGTTTTATTGCCTTTAAACACTATCTCTAATGAAATTTTATACTTATACATATATATTTAGGCCTGAGACGAGTCTCTCAAAATGTTATTGTCCACAAGTCAAAATCTAATTTAAATCTGAATACAAATATCATTTTATGATTAAAAATGAAAGAATGGAGTATAAAAATGTGTAAAAACAGTTAAATTGAGAAAGAAAAAAAATTAAGGGATAATGCAATGTGCTAAAGAGGTGTACAGGTTATATAAATAAATAAGAGTGATTTTTAAATATCTGAAGACACATTGTTATATAAGATATATTTAAGAAAATACATTTAAATGATGCACTGTATTTTTTAAGATTTTATTCAAGGATTGGAGATTTCTAATCCAGTTTTAAATAGACTTACCTCGTAGTGTCATTCATTTATTCTGTGATCTAATTTTACACACATTCCAAGACAAAATCTCAATTGGTTTAGTGTTCAGAATCTCTATGGTTTTAGCACAGATCAGTTTAGCGTTACATAATCTTTAGGTGATTATTTTTGGCTCAGGGTCGAATAGGTTGGGTTTAATCCAGTTCTTGACAACAATCACCTCTCGCTTTTGCTGCCACTCAAGACAGAATGTGATGGACAGATAGTGGCTGTTAGGATCATGGCTGCTGCACAATATTCAGTTGACAGAAGAAGAATATTCAATAGTATTAAAAATTCCATTGCATAGAAGACATATACAGTGAAAAGTGTTCAAGTGAATATTAAGGTACAGATTCAGGTCTCAGTGGATTTATAACTAAACCTTTGATGAGTGGCTGTGCAAACAGACATAATAAAAATAGGTGCAAAAAGGAGAACATCATGAGGTGTAATTACCTTTGAGTTTGAGTGATTTAGCTTTTGTGGAGCATGCAAGGGATTCAATTTCCACATAAAAAAAGGAATATATTCATACACCATTGTTATGGGACCAACAGTTATGGGACGTCTGCCTTTACATGCACACAAATTTTAATGACATCCCATTCTTTATCCAGTGGGTTTAATATGGAGTTGGCCCACCCTTTGCAGCTATAACAGCTTCAACTCTTCTGGGAAGGCTTTCCAGAAGGTTTAGGAGTGTTTTACCCTTCTTCTAGAAGCGCATTTGTGAGGTCAGGCACTGATGTTGGACGAGAAGGCCTGGCTCAAAATCTCCACTCTAATTAATATCAAAGGTGTTCTGTTGGGTTGAAGTCAAGACTCTGTGCAGCCCACACCAAACTCGCTCATCCATGTCTTTATGGACCTTGCTTTGTGCACTGGTGTATGGTCATGTTGGAACAGGAAGGGGCCATCCCCAAACTGTTCCCACAAAGTTGGGAGCAAGAAATTGTCCAAAATGTCTTGTTATGCTGAAGCATTAAGAGTTCCTTTCACTGAAACTAAAGGGTCAAGCCCAACAGCAGAAGAACAACCCCACACCATAATCCTCCCTCCATCAAACTATACACTTGGCACAATGCAGTCATGCAAGTACCGTTCTCCTGGGAGCCGCCAAACCGAGACTCGTCCATCGGATTGGCAGACAGAGAAGCGTGATGGCGGAGAGCTTTAGGATGCAGCTGCTTGGCCATGGAACCATTCCATGAAGCTCTCTACACACTGTTCTTGAGTTAATCTAAAGGCCACACAAAGTTTGGAGGTCTGTAGCAATTGACTCTACAGAAAATTGGTGACTTCTGCGCACCTCAACATGCGCTGACCCTGCTCTGTAATTTTGCATGGCCTACCACTTCATGGCTGTTGTTCCCAATTGCTTACATTTTGTATGATACCACTAACATTTGGCCGTGAAATATTTGGTAACGCTTCCTTTTACAGTCCAGTTACCCATGTAAATACTATGTACTTATTTTAGTAACTACAATTACTGGGTAATAACTAGTACTAACCCTGAACCTACCCCTAAACCTAACCCTGTTCCATGTACTTACCTGACAGTAGCCAGTAATTTCTAGGTAAGTACACTGTAAGTACCCTTTACTGTACTGTAAAAAGAAGCATTACCAAATATTTAATACTGAGGAAATTTTCAAATGGACTTATTTGCACAGGTGGAAACCTATCACGGTACCATGCTTGAATTCACTGAGAGCGACCCATTCTTTCACAAATGTTTGTAGCAGTCTGCATGCTAGGTGCTTGATTTTTATAGAACTGAGACCATGGAAGTGATTGGAACACATAAATTCAATGATATAGAGGGGTGTCCCAATACTTTTGGCTAAAATAGTGTGTATATACATTATAAAAATGTATATATGTAAACATTATGAGACATGAGCATTGTAACTTCGTCACACTCATATTCTATTGAGAATATGAGTCTAAAACCGCTTCATTGGGCTTTGATTATGAGGCGTGTCTTAACCGAACCAGGAAAAAAACAAAACTCTGCACTCAATTGGATAGTCGGTAGACCTACAACCTACAAATCAGATCAACGCAGTAAGTCAAATACTTTGCATTTCACAGTTGTCAACAGAACTTACTTATTTTAGAAGTAAAATAACGAGTGTTGCTTCTTTTACTTGGTCCTTCATGAGTGCGACCAAAGGAGAAACCACAACGACCACAGGCTTTTCATTACATCCCATCTTCTTAGCAACCGTCAGAGCCAGCTGATTAAGTTACACTTGAAGGACGGCAAAGATATCTTTCTGATCGACAAATGCCTTGATTGCAGTTTTCTGTTTGTCTATTAAAATTAATGTGCTGTCGATTCATTTTATAACAGACGCGATAGCGGAATCTATACATCTCAATTCTCCAGCTGCAGTCATCTCTGAGGGAAACCAGTTAGCGCGCGCCCTTTGATAACATGATGATTACGTCCCCGAAGATCATCTGTCCATCATCGTATAAAGCCCGCCCTGGCAATTTGAATTGGCCCGAACGTTTTTTGCCAGATCATAATTACTCCTCAATGGATCGAGTCCAGACCGAACTTCCCGTCCAAAAAATGTTGTGCCGCGGAGTTCGGGCTGGCATCCAGGCTACATTGTAACCTTATCAATGTTACAGTGTCTATAATGTTATTTCAGTGCCTTAAAGCTACACTGTGTGATTTTTACCCCATCTAGTGGTGAAAAGGTATATGACCATCCAGTGAATTATTAGTTTCTGTTCCTCTCAATTCCGATTTCGTTTTAACTCCTACAGTGGCCAATTGTAGTCCAAGATTAACATGGCTTCCAGTTAGACCTCGTCCATGAGTGTTAACTCAACACGTAAACGCAAAAGCGCGAAGCTTGAATTAACGGGTATGTCCCTCTTTGGCTAATGTACTTTCAAGATGGAGGGGCAACATGGCAACCGACATAGAACCCCTTACCCGTATGTATTTTCAATGGCATATTATACACTCACGATGAGACTTTATTACTTGAACGAAGTAAATTACATTAATGAGCACATATATTTTTGAAAGAACTAAGTGTTTTTAGCTAAGAATAAACTAAAAGAGTTACACAGTGTAGCTTTAAGAAAATATCCATTAGGGCTCCATGCTAAACAAACACTTTTAAAAACGACTACAACCACAAAGGTAGAAAACAACAAAACTTTAATTAACACAACACCCTGATTTCTCCCCCTGAATCAGTCTCTGAAACATCCCATTCAGGGGATGTGACATCGTCATTCCTCTTCAGTTTCAACAGGAAACACAAGTTTGCAAGAAACTTATGCTGAAGCCAGTATGGAAACATAAACACACAAAAAACAACAAACTGATATTAATCAGGGAGAAAACAGTAGTGCAGTCTAGCAGTGTGGAAAGAACTGGTCTTTTTCAGTATTTCCAAATAAATGATTATGAGTATGTATTGCAAAGGTTCAGTCAAGCAAACCATCCTTACTGATCCAGACAAACTTCAATCTTATTTCAAAAGGTGATTTAACCCATGGGTTAATGCACAGGTAATTATTGAAAAGCACAACAAAACCAAAAGTTGCTTATAGTGGTCTCGACTTTAAAAAAATAATAAAAAGTATTTCTAACATCAGTGTTTCAAATGTAAAAAAAATGAGAAATGCTCTTTGATATCATTTTGGCAGTTTAAGTCAAGTGAATGCTTCTGAAAATGTTTTGAAAAGCATTAGTTTGATAAGCGGAGAGTAAATGATTCCTTGACATATTTGATATTTTCAGCTTAATACATTTCCTAAATAAAACGGAGCACCTAACATAATATGACAGACTTTTATGATGACTTTCGGCATGCTGACTTGAGTGTGAATTGTCAGACTGAATGCCACCATATTACAAAGCACAGCAATTATAGCCACACATTTGTAATACAAGTAATACAAATTCTTAATTCAATAAAAAAAAATGTCAACTTAAATTCTGACCTCCAGTACTAGGTGATATGATTATGAAAGAGAACATGAAAAAAAAAAGTTAAGACAATGTGGTCTGTTATGCAAAGTAAATGTATGACAAAAATCTCAGTGATAATAATGCACTCCAATAAGTTCTTAAAGCACTACACATGAATTGTTTCTGATCATGGGCACTCGTCACTGGTTTAGAAATTGAAACTTTGACTTATTCGCTTACATTAATGCTCATAGATCTGTAAATACATTAGGGGCCAACAGAGGCATTTTATTTCTTCCAAATACTCTCAAGATATTAGCAAAAGGTTCAATATTTAACCTTGTTTTGGTCAAGATTCTGACTTTTGGAATGTTGTTACTTGACTATTTAGCATCCGCTCCCAACATCAGCCCCAATGTATGATGTTCATTAAATCTGCTGCTCTTGGTAGAGTAAGATACAGACTTCCCATCCCTAAATGGAAACTATTTAATTCCTTCATTTTAGCTGGCAAATCACATTATGCTAGTCCAGCTACTCAGTTTTGTTTCCATGCAACTATCTTGCATTAATCTACGATCCTTTTAATTCAGATGCAAACTTATTCTACGATGCAAATCAATCGGCATATAACATGCGTTTTAGCACGGTATCCCATACTTATAATGGCCCTTTAAATCAGGGGTTCTCAACTCCAGTCCTCGCAACCCACTGCTCTGCATATTGTGTATGTCTCCCTTATTTAACACACCTGAATCAGATCCTCAGCTCGTTAGGATAGAGCTCTATCCTAACGAGCTGAGGATCTGAATCAGGTGTGTTAAATAAGGAGACATGCACAATATGCAGAGCAGTGGGTCACGAGGACTGGAGTTGAGAACCCTGCTTAAATGGTCCTTACTTGAAATGATGTAAAACTTTTTTTGTCTTTGGAAACCCTGTCTACAAACTCAAAGAACAGTCTTAAAAATAAAAATAAATACAATGTGAAAAGGTAAACCTGCATAACACATCTGCAAATACAAAACTACACTTCCGAATTGACTGCCAATGAACATGGGGATTTGTCAAACTAAAAAGTCTTTAGATGGACATTAAGATTGTAGATTTGAAGGGACACATCCAAATACAGAAATCATGGATGAAGAGAACTGAACAAGAAGTTTTAGACCCAGTTTTGTCATTTGTTTTAAAGCAATGCAATCAAATTTTCATGTTTTTTTTCAAATAAAAAATAATTTTAGAATATAATTAATCCCATTCTCTTTTTTTCTTCATGGGCATCCTCTGTGAAAGGAGAGCACAGTGACCACTGGACCAAGATCTCCCCCATCATCCAAAGGTGTTGGTGAACCTCTTGAAAGCTTTAAAACTTCACTGGGTGGATTCCAAATGGGTAAAACTGTGTGCGTGTGTGTTGATATGATGTGAATAAGTGTGTTTAAGTCTTAAATAAATTAGGTGCACCATTTATTAATAAATATCCTGCAGTTTCTTGCTGTCCCATTCCAACAAGCTCAAGTTCAAATGTCAAACAAATCAAGCTGGTGGGAATTTCAGTGCATAACTGGCATCAAACTTGAAGGTGCATGTTGATGTCAGTCAAATACGGCTACCCGCAGATAGTAAAGCGGTCAATCTCCAGCAAGTCTTTTTTGGGCGCCCTGTGTGTAAGCTCTGTATCGTCCTGAATAAGGCTTTTATCTTCTGATTCATCTGGTGTTGTGAGGAACTGATCTGATTCGCTGGTGGGGAGCTGAGGGGCGGGGCATTCGTCCCTTTGGGTGGGTTGAGTGGTGACTGATGCAGATGCCTCTTCCGCTGATTCACCTTCAGAGGGGGTGACACAATTAGTCAGAGAGAACAAAACCTTTATAAGACTTTCTAACTATTTTTTCTCTGCTTTCAAGATTTCTTGTGTTACCTGGTGGTTCTCGTGTGTGTTTGGTCCGGTTTGCTCTGCTGGACACTCTGCTGGGAGTTGCAGAGGGGGGATTTTGAAACAGCTTCTCCTCCATATTTGCTTCTTTCACATACATACAGGATTTCCCCAATAACAATATACTGTTCAGCACCTTCAGAGTGATCATTCTGAATAACGCACAGAACACACAGACTCAATGCAACATTTGGATTATATACATTCCTGTTCAAAAGCGTGCGATCAATCAATACGAGTTTTTGAAAAGAAATCCTTTAGGGTCCAATTTTCGCTATTGCTATATCTAGTTGCTATGGAAGCTTCCGCCACAGAATGAAAAATAAAAAAGGTAATTGCAACTTTTTCATCTCACAATTCTAGACTTTTTCTCACAATTGCCTGACGTAAAGTTAGAATTGCGATATACAGTCACAATTGCATGATATAAAGTCGCAATTGCGTGTTATAAAGTCAGAATTGCGAGATGTAAAGTCAGAATTGCGATGACATAAAGTCACAATTGCATGATATAAAGTCAGAATTGCATGATATAAAGTCGCAATTGCGTGTTATAAAGTCAGAATTACGAGATGTAAAGTCAGAATTGCGTGATATAAAGTCGCAATTGCGAATTAAAGTCAAAATTGCGAGATGTAAAGTCAGAATTGCGAGAATATAAAGTCAGAATTGCGTGATATAAAGTCAGAATTGCGTGATAAAGTCGGAATTGCGTGTTATAAAGTCAGAAATTACGAGATATAAAGTCAGAATTGTGTGATATAAAGTCAGAATTGCGTGTTATAAAGTCAGAATTGCGAGATATAAAGTCACAATTGCCTGATGTAAAGTCAGAATTGCGAGATATAAAGTCAGAATTTCATGATATAAAGTCGCAATTGCGTGTTATAAAGTTAGAATTGCAAGATATAAAGTCAGAATTGCATGATATAAAGTCACAATTGCATGTTATAAAGTCAGAATTGCTGATATAAACGAATTGCGTGTATAAGTCAGAATTACGAGACGTAAAGTCAGAATTACGTGATATAAAGACGCAATTGCTGTGTTATAAAGTCAGAATTATGAGATGTAAAGTCAGAATTGCGAATATAAAGTCGCAACTGCATGTTATAAAGTCAGAATTACGATGTAAAATCAGAATTGCGTGATATAAAGTCGCAGTTGTGTGTTATAAAGTCAGAATTGCGAAATGTAAAGTGAAAATTGCGATGATATAAAGTCAGAATTGCGTGATATAAGTCGTAATTGCGATATATAAAGTCAGAATTGCGAGATGTAAAGTGAAATTCAGATATAAAGTCAGAATTGCGATATAAAGTCGAATTGCGTATTAAAGTCAGAATTATGAGATATAAAGTTGTAATTGCATGTTATAGAGTCAGAATTGCGAGATATAAAGTCAGAATTGCATGATATAAAGTCGCAACTGCGTTATAAAGTCTGAATTGCGAATGTAAAGTCAGAATTAGCGAGATATAAAGTCAGAATTGCAAGATATAAAGTTGCAATTGCATGTTATAAAGCCAGAAATGCATGATACAAAGACAAAATTGCGTGTTGTAAAGTCAGAATTGTGAGATATAAACTATTAGAGGGGAAAAAATGTAGTCTTTTTTCCCCTTAGAATTAGCCTGATAACTCGCAAGTGCGAGTTTATATCTCACAATTCTGAGAAAACGATGTCAGAATTTCGGCATATAAACTCGCAATTGTGTATAAAGTAGAATTGTAAATGTAAACTCACAATTGTAAAAAAAAGTCAATGTGAGATAAAAAGTCACACTTCTGTTATTTTGTTTCACGAATTACGACTTTATATTAGCTGACTTTCTCGCAATTCTGACTTTATAACACGCAATTGCGACTTTATTTCTACAATTCTGACTTCATTGTCACAATTGTGAGATAAAAGTTGCAATTATTTTTTTAATCCGTGGTGGAAACAAGCTTCCATAAGTTGCTGCTTATTAGTACTTCACCCTAACCTTGCCTTAATCGACATGATCATATTCTACATCCCTTAATCCTACCCAATACCTACACTTAACTACCTAAGTATTAGCATAATATGCAATAATTAGGAGTTTATCAGAGGCAAAAGTCACAGTTAATAGTTTTTTAACAATGAGAATTGGACCCTAAAGTGTGACCCTGCATTTATTTAATCAAAAAATACACAAATATTGTGAATATTAGTTTACACTTTATTTAAAGGTGATCTTGTAATAGTGTAATTATTAAACATTACTATAAACATACAATATAATTTATTAAAAAAACAACTTTTGAACTGTTACAAATAATGTGAACTCATACCCCAGGTAGAAGAGCACGACACATACAATGGACAGAGAGCCCTGGATCTTCACAGAACTGGTCACCACCCGGATAAACTGTCGAACACAAACTACATAAGTATAACTAATAACAGTTACAACACATCACAGAACCATCCCATGTTAATGGCTTTAAAAGTATTGACAAATACAGCTTGTGTAAGTGAATGCAGTGCAGTCTACAAGAGTCACTTTAAGTGATAAAAACAGCACAATAAGTTATTAACAAGAGCTGTGCAACAAAATGACAATTTGTAAATAAATGCAAACATTGTTCTTGTTTTTACATTGTACTGTGTGATATATTTGCTATTGTGATGAAATAAAGACGAGGCAGGTTACCAGTAAAGCAAGAGGAAGAGGAATGAAGCCCATCCTCCTGGACACACTGTCACTGTAGTCTGTGTATGCCTGGAAATCACACATATTTCAGTATCTGATCAATAAGGCTTAAAAAAATGCCCTTCAATGTGATCAGGAGGAGACAAGCCACTGAAAAAACTTAAGTCATTCCTTTCAATTAAAACAATCGGTCATCTTTGATACATAATTTGACATAGACTTGGGTAAATGTTCAGAAGATTACAGTCTAGCTCAAAAAGGGTCTCTGATATGATAAATGCACTTACATTTTTCTGTCTGCTGCTGACCAGATCAAAGGCCAAGCTCGCTCTGTATTCACTGTAGACCTGCACAAACACACGCACACACACAGTAACAAGGAATTATGAATTACGATTCAGTAAGAGAGTCAATTACAAAAATCAGTAAACTAAGAAGTCACATTAGAATGATTCCATCAAATAACTCAGGAGTACAAGATTCTTTTTATTCTTTTCTACATTCAACACACACCAGTTGTGGTAAACAGAAGCACAAGCATGCTTGCTTAACATACAAGAACCAAAGGGTTCGTTCACGTTTAATACGTTTTAAACTGTTAATTATTTATAACTTGAATTTTCAATCTAATGTGCTGATCTGTTGCTCACAATTCTCATAATCAAAAATGTTGAAAACAGTAGGGATGCTCCGATCGAATCGGCATCGGCTGATCAGTGACAATTTTTGACTCGAATTCGTTACTCACTAACTTGGCCGATCTTACAAAACCGATCGCGAATTTGATGACGTCAACGCGTGAGGACGTACGTGATGCTTATATTGGAGAATGTTTAATTAAACCTTATTTGTTACATCAGACTTCTCCATGTTGGAGTTTAAATGTTTCTATTTATTTTATTCTCTTTAACATTGAACAATGTTTAATTAAACCTAATGAGTTGTATCAAACCACTTCAATTTGTTCTTTTAGGAGTTTAAATGTTGTTTGATTTTTTATTTATTTATTTTGTCCTGCTCAGACTTGTATTGGACGATGTTTAAGTTACATCAGACTTCTCCATTTTAGGAGACTAAATGTTTATTTTGTCCTCCACAGTATTGGACAATGTTTAAATAAACCTTATGAGCTGTATTAAACTGTTCCATTTTGTTTATTTGTCTTATATTAAGTCAATTAAGCATCGAATTGTAAATTGTATCTGGCCGATCACCATGACAAGAAATCGGTACTCGATATCGGCTGCAAAAATCCTGATCGGAGCATCCCTAGAAAACAGTTGTGCTTTGTGGAAAATGTGAAACTTTTTTGATTGGAAAGAACATTTATTTAAAATCGAATTTTTTATATTGTAACTGTAAATGTCACTTTTGATCAAAAACGTTTGTATAATTGGTAACTGTTTGGCTGAAATGCTGGTTCTAATAAAAACAATTTAATAAAATATCCATAAACATCAAGATGTATATTGAATATATGGTAAAACGACTGGAAATGATCACAACTTGTTTTTGTTTTGTTTTTTTGGCTAGTGTCCACTTCTAGGAAAAATACAGTACAGGAGAGAGAAAAGTGTGCATGTGTGTGCTGTGACACTAATCTTCCTGCCTAAACTAAGCAGATCTGTCTCTAATCCCTGCCAGTAACTACACTCGTCTTTTTGTCATTACATATTGCAAAACAACCCCCCCCCACACACACACACACATTGTATTTTGACTGCTTAAACCCTATTTATTCCTATTTTCCTTCTATTTTTCCTCTTTCAGACACTAGTTTAGGGACAGTTTAGTTTGTAGTGTCACTGATCCTTCATTTGATGACTATCTCAACAGCAGAGGGGCTCTACACTGGACAGACGCTGAGCTCTGTGAGTGCTGATAGATTTGGGTCAGTGGATCTGTCAGGGTTACCCAAGACACTGAGAGCGGTGCTGATTTTCAGACACACCCCCAAAGGAAACCTGTATCTCTTTGTGAAGGCTTCTTTTTGACTGAGACAGGTTTTTGTTTTTTAGACAAGAAGGAACAGTCTAGAATATGTGCATAAGGAAACCCTTTGACTTAATTAGGTCATGTCATAGTTCTCATGTTCTGATTTTCTTAAGTTTATTCTAGATAAAAGTTATACATGAATACATGTTTTAGTGTATTGTCATTTCAGTAGAGTTCAGGTCACGCACAAAAAAACCTTCTCTTTGCACTAAGACCTACTGTTTTCAAGTGACTAGCTCATTTCTAGGTGATGCAATGTTTATATAATCTACCTATAGTGTTTCATATTTACTGGTAAACTACTACAAAATCTTAATGGCAGAATTGACCCAAAATTGAAAATGATCCCTTTAAATCACAACCACAACAACATGATACCAGCAGAAGTGTCATGATATCAATTAGTATGATGATACTTATGGTGCGTTCACGCAGGCCAGCTGGCAGTCTTGCCTGGGCCCGGGATAAGATAATCTTAGATGGGCCCCCCATCAAAAGTGTGCTTTCACCTTTAATTAAAGCTACAATACCTAAGATTGGCATGTCGCTAGAGGGCGCTACATTCAAAACAACAACAACGGCTTTGCTTGATGACGACGTAGAGGAACGCGGAATGATGGGAACTGTTGTTTTCAACTCCACCGTGGATAAATCAGTCAGACGGGAATCGAAAATTAGTTGTCATGGATGAGGTAAAGTTCGATTTCTATAAATGTTGCATTTAATGACATGCTTGTTTTTCAGTAAACTGAAATAGCCGCAAGAAAAGTCAGGTTTAAAAGTAAATTAGTTATCACAGATGTTACTGACGAAGCTATGGTGGAGAGGGTTTGAAGTCAAATCGTTGCAAATGGATCCTGACTTCGCCCTATGCTGCAATATGCATTTAGTTTTGCATTCATGTGATATTCTCAATTCATTCAGTTAACGGATATTCTGAGGTAAAATTTTCAGACTGCAGACTCCGCAACGATTGTATTTAATTGTACAGTACAATCATAACATAGAACAGACATTATCTTCCTTTCATGTCATTAAACATAACAATATTGCTGGCCATATACTGATGAGAAAGTGCGTGTCCGGTGTGCGATACTGGACTTTGTCCTAGACGTGGCGCGGCACTTCTCGTCCGATGTGCGACCCCCTTTACAGCCAACAGTTCACATTCCGAAAATAATTGAAAAGAATAATTCTGCTCCATTCCATAACAAATGCACGAAACAAGCTGACGCACAACTACAACTTCCGCATTTGTCCAGGACTACACGTAGTACGAGCGGAAACCGAGAGTAACGTGGATATGACACGAATTGACTGGCGACTCCCAGCTCACCCCTGCTCACACGCCCTGTTTCCTTGGTTAAAATCTCAATTTTCTTGTGATTTAAACATTGTTTGAAACATTTGGAATATTGTAAGTTATCATCTTAACTAAATATATAACACTGGCCTTGTGATTTTGGGATATTTTAATGCAAAAATCTTAGGTATTGCAACTTTAAGCATGAGCAGTGCAGCAAAAATAGACTCGGATCTGGCCCATTATCTGTTAACCTATGACAGTGACATAATTTAAAATCTATTGCGAAATGACGGTGTTTCCATTAACCAATGTTATGCGACTAAAACATATTTTTTCCTCTTGCGATAAGTCATTGCAAAAATAATGGCAATGGACATTGGTAGGTTTATAGCCACCGTACTAGACATTCTAATTATTATTAATGGAAGGAGACGTGGTGTGTTATACAAGCATTAATGGCAGGTGCACACTCCGCACACACACTTGGAAATGCATCAAAATCGTGTGTTTATTTGTGATAATCTTAGCCCTGTATTATTAGTGTCCAAGCTGTATTATGAATGAGATATGATGAATTGCTTTGTTCTTTTTTTGGATAAAAGGATCATCTACATATGTAGCCTAATAAATGTTATAATCATGATGATAATTATTATTATTTGTGGACACAGCACCCCAAACACACCGCGTCTTCTAAGTCAGGTGACTGTAAATGCGCAAAACCTGTTACTATCAAAGTTTTGCGAAATATTCCTTTTTGGAATTGCCAGAAAAACCTCCTCATGCGAGAGTAAAACCTTTTTTGCAATAAATGGACGTTTTCACAAAATGGACGTGTTTCCATTGTGAGTATATTTAATTCGCAATTTCAATTTGCGCAATTTGAAGGGTAATGGAAACACGGCTAATGAACTTACGCGCCTGTATAAATGAGCGCGCCGCATCACTATAATGAGCAAATATCCAAAATATTTCCATACGTGGCTCTTTCCTCCTTTCTTATCAGCAAGTGGATTTACAGCCACCACATCAGCAGCACCGCCGGTCACAATGTCTCCGGCATGCACGCACATCTAGTACCGTGGCTTGACATTTAAAAAAAATTGGACTGACTTGACCACTATTTCAAGGACAATTAGGAAGAAAACAAATAAAAACCTTCTATGTAACACAATTATTAGATTTTTTTTCCACAAATATGCCTATTTTTTTATTTTTTTAACTTTTTTTTCAATTTTTTAACCAACCATATTCCATTAATGAGGACCCAATTTCCTTATTTTCCACGTCAGCTTTTGGTATTTACTATAATTATTACCATAGCACGTGAAGGCACCATAAGCCTACTCATGTTGTACGAATGCAAATCTTAAAAGCTCTGAAAGAAAGTGGTATGTATTGCTTTTAGGGTTTGTTATTAAATATTATATTATTTATTTGTATTTTACACAATTACATAATAATGATAATAATATTTGAATAATATATATTTGAATATTAAATATACAACACAAGTTGATTATTTGTTATTTGTAAAAAAAAAAAAAAAAAAAAATTGTATTTCACTAATGCCAAATTAATTAACCTTTTAATCTTTTGCCAGAATAACAAGAACATCAGCATATTTTCTTAATATATGTTTTTATGTTTATCTATGTATTTGTAATATGTCTAACATATAATGTATTTTATTATTACAATCTAAGGAATACTTTGGCCAATATTTTAAGCCTGGTATATGGTGCAACAATAATTTGAACTCACATCTGCTGTGATGTCATTAAACTTGGTGATGAAGGCATGTTTGACAACATCCACTGCAATCTCTGAGGCGATTACCATACAAACATCAGGAAACAACACCCATAGGTGATCTATGAGCAATAATCAATGATTAATACACACATCAATGTTGCATATTCACAAATTCTGAGATGTGTCAGTTGTTAACTGGATACCTGGATTCCAGGAGAACTGCTCCATGTTTCTGAGACAGACGATTAGTAAGAGTGTGTAGTTTGTAAATCTTTCTTTAATGTCTGTAATGAGAAAGGCAGATAGAAATACTGAGACAATTCATCAGTGACAGTTTAGAGAAGAGTTTATTGACATGGACCTACCACTATTGGACATCTGGAAGAGGTTGTTTTTCTCAAACTTCTTGAATACACTTCCTTTGATCTCAACAAACTACGTAAAGAAAAACATACATTAATATAAACTCTTACAAAAGAAGGTGTGAAAGTATGTGCTGCTGTATAATGTAATATACAGAGAAAGATGTAGAGACTAAAGTCATTTGTAGTGTATTTAATTTCAGGGTTTCTGCAGGTTACACAAAGTCAAATTTAAGACTTTTTAAGACCTTTTTGAGACCATTATGAATGAAATTTAAGAACTATATCCCGAAAAAGAAAAAAAAAACGTACAAAGGTAAAAGCGTAACGAGTCTCAAAATCATTCGCAAAGTAATTGATTTTATTCAAACTGAACATTCGGCTAACACAAAACCTCAAAACTGATAGGCTGTTGCATGTTGGTCTATGTTGTAGTCGTAATACGCAATTAAGAACTACAACCATGTAATATAAATAAAAAAAAAAAACATTTCAAAGCGCTGCGGAAGCATTTCAATGAGACGTTTACATGGACGCAGGAAAATTAAGACCTTTTAAAAAGATTTAAGACCTAGAACACAATACTTCAGCCAATTTAAGACTTTTTAAGGCCTTAAAATTGTGATTTTGAAATTTTAGACTTTTTTAGACTTTTTAAGACCCGCGGAAACCCTGAATTTAGCAAACTAGCAGTGTACACACTTACATTATTAGACATCATGATGGTGAGCAGTGACTTGTTATGGGAATTGAAAGCCACATTCAGTGTGGTGGCCTGAACCATAATTAGAATGGCATGTAAAACTGCATTATTAATTAAGGAAAAGTTATAACTTATGACAGATTGCAATATGACAACTGTGACAAAACTTGATTTAAATTATATCATAAAAATACAACTGAGCAGTTTTAGTGTAGCTTTTAATGTCGTTTCTGAGGTGTTTTTAATATGCTTTAAGACAAACCATGTGTAAATTCATAAGTCAACATCATTGCTGAGTATTTTCTCCTTAAAACAGCAGTGAATCAAAGACAGTCTCAAAAACACGGTTCACTGGTGTTTATGATGTCCCAAACTACCTTGTAACCAATCACGTCAAGGTGTGATCATCAACGAGTCGATCACTGACTACTTTGCATATTCATAGAAACGCGTATACTAAATGAGGCAGGGTGTAGAGTTACATTCAAGCTATATGAAAATTTTTTACTTCAAATATATTTCATACAGAACTTGAAACTGTAGTTGTAATTACTAATTTGTTAGTTCTGTATTTTTGTATTAATTTTTACAATCAATTTTACTATTACACACTACACTCACCGGCCACTTTATTAGGTACCCCATGCTAGTAACGGGTTGGACCCCCTTTTGCCTTCAGAACTGCCTCAATTCTTCGTGGCATAGATTCAACAAGGTGCTGGAAGCATTCCTCAGGGAGTTTGGTCCATATTGACATGATGGCATCACACAGTTGCCGCAGATTTGTCGGCTGCACATCCATGATGCAATCTCCCGTTCCACCACATCCCAAAGATGCTCTATTGGATTGAGATCTGGTGACTGTGGAGGCCATTTGAGTACAGCGAACTCATTGTCATGACATGGCGCTTTATGACATGGCGCATTATCCTGCTGAATGTAGCCATCAGAAGTTGGGTACATTGTGGTCATAAAGGGATGGACATGGTCAGCAACAATACTCAGGTAGGCTGTGGCGTTGCAATGATGCTCAATTGGTACCAAGGGGCCCAAAGAGTGCCAAGAAAATATTCCCCACACCATGACACCACCACCACCAGCCTGAACCATTGATACAAGGCAGGATGGATCCATGCTTTCATGTTGTAGACGCCAAATTCTGACCCTACCATCCGAATGTCGCAGCAGAAATCGAGACTCATCAGACCAGGCAACGTTTTCCAATCTTCTATTGTCCAATTTCGATGAGCTTGTGCAAATTGTAGCCTCAGTTTCCTGTTCTTAGCTGAAAGGAGTGGCACCCGGTGTGGTCTTCTGCTGCTGTAGCCCATCTGCCTCAAAGTTCGACGTACTGTGCGTTCAGAGATGCTCTTCTGCCCACCTTGGTTGTAACGGGTGGTTATTTGAGTCACTGTTGCCCTTCTATCAGCTCGAACCAGTCTGGCCATTCTCCTCTGACCTCTGGCATCAACAAGGCATTTCCGCCCACAGAACTGCCGCTCACTAGATGTTTTTTCTTTTTCGAACCATTCTCTGTAAACCCTAGAGATGGTTGTGCGTGAAAATCCCAGTAGATTAGCAGTTTCTGAAATACTCAGACCAGCCCTTCTGGCACCAACAATCATGCCACGTTCAAAGTCACTCAAATCACCTTTCTTCCCCATACTGATGCTCGGTTTGAACTGCAGGAGCACTGCATTGAACTGAGTTGCCGCCATGTGATTGGCTGCTTAGAAATTAAGTGTTAACGAGCAGTTGGACAGGTGTACCTAATAAAGTGGCCGGTGAGTGTATATATAAACAGCAGAGTTTGAGAATTTCTTAAAATCTATGTAAAACTGTCATTATATCCAAATATGACTATGTGACATTTAAAACAAAGTTGGTGTGAAGGATACAGACGTAGAGAACAGCCATGAAGAAATGTGGGATGACTCCTATATGAGCTCTCTTTCTCTCTTTTGGTTCAGTGGCTGTCCAGTACAAAGCATCCAAAATATCCTGACCGAAAGACGAAAACAAGCGGTCTGCCACCTAGAGGAGAAACACAGAGTATGTCAATTCACCTACTACTGTAAATATAATAGTAACAAATGTGAGTGTTGTGATACTGCACCTCTAGCATGTTGTAGATGATGTAGAGTTTTATGACAGACTGACCCCGGATCAGGTGGTACATCATGGAATAATCCACATAATGCATCATGAAATAACACAGAACCATGATAAAACCCTTCAGAACATCACACACCTGAGCGGGCTGCAAGATACGAGATCCACTACACAGACACACACACATAGACAAGACAAAACGTTTTCTGGTTAAATTGGTTCCATAGACATCTGTAATTACGCAAAGGAAGAGTAGCTGATTATAATCACAAAGCAGTTTTTCTGTTGGTAAGATCTTCCACACACACAAAGCCACTGGGTTAGTGATCACGAGTCACACACTCAGTGGTTCATGCATCATGCTAAAGATTTTACAACACAGGACATGTGCTGAGGAAAGATCAGCAGTGTAAACGTACCAAAAAACATCAAATAAAGCTGTTATAAAACCTTTTTTAACATTATTCTAAAACAAAGCATTAAACTATTTTATCATATCATAATAAAAGGCAGAAATGCCATCATACATATTTGTTTTCCATTAAATTAGTACATTTATTAATTTTCATTTTAAACAGAGCTAATTGAACTATAATTTAAATATTAACGGAACGTAAATATTTGCTGTAACAAAAATTCCATCCAGTTTTACTTATTTACTCATCCTCAAGTTGTTTCAAACCTGTATGTATTTTGGGTCAATATTTTGGGTTAGTGACCCCATTGAAAACAAGATGGCTTAAGTGTACAACCTTAAGTGTGGTCTTAACGAGGGTAACACGGCTCAGCTTTTATCAATGTCTGTGATGGCTGGCTGGTCTATTTATGAAGGCTTGTTAACAATAATTCCCTGTCATCCAGTGTTTGCAGGACATCTCTCCTGCCTCCTCTGTTGGCCATTTTGTGCAGCTGCTTAGGGGAACTCCTAAGCCACTAAAAGTCCTCTTCCCTGCTCTTAGGATATCTCGCCTTAGGAGCCCTTTTAAATGCTAGGAATCTTGAAGAATAGCTTTTATATTAACTGTGATTTTCGTGTCACTTTTAGGGGAAATTCTAAGAAAATTCTAAATTCTTAGAATTTGGCCGCTAGGAGACACTTTTTGCACAAAAATTCTTTAGGGATACGGGCCCTGAGCTCTTAATTTTTTTTTATTTTTTTATTACAGCATTATAATAGTACATAGACTACCATTCAAATGTTTGGGGTTAGAAAGAGTTTTTGTTTTTAAACAAATTCATTCTTTTATTCAACCAGGACACTTTAAACGGATCAATTTAATTAAATTTAATTAGTAATTGAATTAATAATATTACAAAAGGTTTCTATTTAAATGCTGTTCTTTTAAACTTTCTATTGTCATGGTTTGATCAATACAACACTGACAATAAGAAATGTTTCTTGAGCACCAAATCAGCAAGATTTCTGAAGGATTATGTGACACTAAAGTAAGAGTAATGCCTGCTGAAAATACAGCTTTACAATCACACGAAAAATTACATTTTAAAATATATTCAAATTGAACATTTATTTAAATAACTGTATTTTTGATCAAATAAATGCATTGTTGGTGACATAAAAAAAAATCCCCAAAACCTCAAACGGCAATGCATATTGATATACTATTATAAAAGTTTGTTACTAGACAAAATGCCCATTGTTAGTATTAACACTGGGGTTCTAACTGTATGTACAACTATTTACATGTAATGTAAATACAATCTGCATTCATTTACACATAATTGGCTTTGGACAAATATATTTTAAGAAATTAATTGTAAGTAATACACACACTGAATGCAACTTACTGAATTTTAATTATCAGATGCATTTTACAAACCTAGTAATACATTAATATATTGCATTAATCATTTGTTTCTACTTTATCCGAGCTTTGCTTTTTTACTGTGATCACACTGCCATCCTGTGACTGATCATGCAAGTACACCTTAAAGACAGAAAGAACAACATGGCCATTCTGAGAATGATCCCAGATGATTTTAGTATTCCTCTGTGAAATCAAAGCACAACAGTGCAAAATTAGACAGCTATGGCAACGGAAGCCAGTGTGAGAAAGAGAGTGTTGCTGCATCCCAATTCGCATACTATCCCTCCTATATTAGGTCCTGCACAGTTAATCTCCAAACCTAATCAAACACACCTGCCTTTAATTTTCCAGTGATCCCAAAGACCTTAATTGGTAGCTCCAGGTGTGTTTGAGATGAACTGTGCAGGACAGTCAATAAGCAGGAGCAGGATTAGGCACCTTTGGTCAACTATAGACGAATCCGGCGAAACTACCGGAAGTAAGCGGGCGCCATCACTGAGCTGTTGCTGGGTAGCGTTGCGCCATTACCTCCTATTGTTTTAGTAGCAACTTGCATCCACTGGAATAAACAGCCCGCGATTTACGACCGTCACTAACGTTACAACGTTACCCATTGTATAATGTCGAAATTGTATAACAGTTTTCGTTATAAATTGTTTCAATGGTGGCAGTAAAATTTCAATTTTGAAAAGAAAACATTGTGAATACCCCGGGTCGACTGCCCCTGTCTGGTGCCGTATGGTTTACACAGATTTCCTGGGCGAGTACAAGACGCGGACATTCGCGTATAATAACAATTATTTAATGACATAAGTAAAAAATATAATAAATATGTGATTTAGTGATCAGCAAATCTCCTCTCTTGCTATTTTTTTCTATTCAATTAACATGCTATGGTCATTAAATGGCTTTCCTGAGCTAAATGTAATGTTATGTGACATAATTGTTCTCCTGCTGTTATATTGACCTCTTTCCATGGTTTAAAAACACTAGCAATTGGTCGATATTATGTATACTTTCTAGCTGTAACGTTACCTTACCCTTGCCTGTTGCAATGTGAAAATGAGATAAATAAAGGACACAAATGAAAAACATGAATTTGTTTATTTGATTTCATTCATTTATTTATTGTTGCCAAATGGACAGGTCTTTTTATAGTTTCCTCGTTAGCAAACGTTAGCCTAGCTAGCTTGCCAAGCTATTTTCATAAATAATCTGTAAGATCGTTTGTACCTTCATCTGTGACTGGAGGCCACTATCTAACATCATCAACCCAACAAGTCATTCTGCCTGGCCGTAACTGTCATCGAGGGTGCGTTTGTGTTATCACCGAGGTTTGTTTACATACCGGTGCATGAATGCCTATGCCGGTGTAACAGCTCAGTAATGGCGTCTGCCACAAGATGGCAGCCTACACAAGAACGCTCGTCGGATTCGCCTATAACCGACCAGAATCCGAAGTGTAGATCGATCCACACTCTAACGGCTGATATTGCCCACAACCCATTGCGTGCTGGACGAGGATTCATTTAGAACTACAAACATGAGTAAACAGTGTTAAAAAACTACAAACATGGAGGACGCGTGAGTTCAGCGGTTGTGTAGAAAGGTTTAGATAAAGGGGGTTTAAGAGATTACTTATCAGTATCTAACCTGACAAAAATGTATGTATTCAATGTTGGCTACATTATTATATTGCATCATTGTGAACTTTTGTAAAGATACGTTAGACATTAACTATTAAATGCATCATTATATTTAAATTGCAAACACATGAGTCTCCGCATGAAAGACACACGACTGGAAGATGACGTGCAACACCATTTCTCTCTGAAACGGTAAGAAATTAAATTACATTGAATGGAGGATTTTAACTTTGACGAGATGATTGACAGGGCAGTTTATGGTGACAAAGCTTGCCTAGTAGTATGTAGTATGAGTAGTAAGTAGTATGTCTCAAAGCTTACCT
Source organism: Hybognathus amarus (assembly GCA_030378365.1). Classification (NCBI taxonomy): domain Eukaryota; kingdom Metazoa; phylum Chordata; class Actinopteri; order Cypriniformes; family Leuciscidae; genus Hybognathus; species Hybognathus amarus. The sequence continues at coordinate 31,642 of JAQIUQ010005034.1, read as the reverse complement.
ACTCTTTTACTACACACTCAAAAGTAGCACTTTTTCTTCACAAAAAGAGTACATATTTCTAGGGTGTATTATAAGTAGGCGAATTGGGACGCAGGGACTGTGTATGAATCAGTGTTTGAACACAGCCGCTGCAATCATACCAGCACAGGTGTGTGCGCTTAAAGCAGCTGCAGTCATTTTTTTCTGAATACCTGCTCTTTTTGCAGTAGGGACAAATACTAGCTCTGCAGGCAGAAGAGTATATGCACAATCATTTTGGGTTTAAGTGTGTGTAGGTGTGTGTGTCTGTAATAACACTGCGAAAGAAAAAAGTAGAGAGCTCAGATGTTTCAACCTGTTGGTTTATCAGAATCGTATTACAGTCTTACTTTTGGGAACATTGCTCAGAGCATATCCGGAGTACAGTGTGTGTATTACCTGAGGCCACAGCAGGGCAGTGTCAGCAGTCTGATCAGGGCCAGAAACACTCTGAGGGGCAGCAGGGTGAACACATACAGAAACACATCCAGACACAGGAAAAACCCAAAGATCATCAGCTACAGAGAGAGAGAGAGAGCGAGAGAGAGATCAGTGATAGTCCTGGATATGGTATAACTTAGTTTAAAAGCTCAGACTGTCAAACTCCAAAATGACAAAAAAGCACCATTAATTTCATAAAAGTATTAGATAAAATTTGTGCGCTTGCAAATATTCTTGTAGCTATTTGATAGCTTTGTGTAAAGAACAGACCTTTAGATGCTATATGTCAGGTTTGACAAAAATGTCACATGACTGATCCGTTCCTTCAATTTGAAAAAACAATTTATTAGCCCTCAAACCGTATTCAATTTATAGCCATTAATCCTGTAATTGTGGACAAACGTGGGCACAAAGGATTCAGGTGTGATCCTAATTTTTATTTATTATTAATGTTATATCACTCTCTTTAATAAAAAAAAATGAATTTACTTCAAAAAAGTACTATGTACATATTTTATATGTAAATTAATTACTATGTAGTTGTATTGTTTTTTTTTTTTTTGTTTTTTTTTTAACTACATTAAAATATCATTCCAATAAGTTCTTAGAGCAAAAACCTAAAGATGAAGTGACTTTGCTGTCACCTGGTGTCTTATTTTTGGCTTATTATAGAATGCTCTAAATCAGGGGTTCTCAACTCCAGTCCTCACGACCCACTGCACTGGAGTTGAGAACCCCTGCTCTAAATTAAAATTTTTCCCATTTATTTCTATGGGTGCCCATTTTTGACCCAAATACAAGATTAAGGAGGGTTTTTTTTCACCCACTTAACATTGTAGAATTGAGTCAAAAAACATTGTGTGTGTTCAGGAGGCAAACTTAGGAAAAGTAGCCAAGTCTTGTACCACTTAGATCAAGGGAAGTATTTTTTTAAAATAAATCAAAACTATTTTGCACACATTTGTCCAGAATACGGTTTTAGGGTTAAATGTTCAAACTATTTATTTGGTAACACTTTACAATAAGGTTTAATTTGTTATAGGATTAGTTCACTTTAAAAAAAAAAAAAAAAACTTTTGCTTATAATTTACTCACAACCAAGTCATCCAAGATGTCCATGTCACAAAGAAATGAAGGTTTTTGATGAAAACATTCCAGGATTTTTACCTATATAGTGGACTTTAATTATATGAAGCTTGCTCTGTTTTGTGATGCGCGTTCATGATGTAACGTAATACGCAGTTAGTAATGTCACGAACAGAGCAAAGTGACCATTTGTGCTTATAAAACTTATTTTTGAAATGACCGATTGTTTTGCTAGATGGGGTGATAACATGAACGAATCTTTTTCCAAGTCAATTCATTGATTTCGTTTGTTGAATGAACCAAATGACACGAAAAAAGATTTGTTAATTTTGATAAATGAGTTTAACAGGAGAGTCACGAACGCGCATCACAGAACAGAGCAAGGCGACCATTTGAGCTTATACAACTTAAACTTATTATTATTGTTTTTTGTTTTTTAAATGAGCCATTGTTTAGCTTGATAAGAACCTTATTCATCATCTTGAATCGTTTAAAGCCATTTGAACAGTTTGCACTGAAACTGTCTTTTGGACATTGAACCATTTGGTTACCAGTAAAGTGCATTATATGGAGAAAAGATCAAAAACCTTAATTTTCTCACCCCCATGTCATCCAAGATGTCCATGTCTTTCTTTCTTTAGTCGAAAAGAGATTATCAGCAAAAGTGTTTTTTAAACGTGAACTTCTTTAACTAATGTAGTTAACTGATAATTTTCTATAATAAAAATATATGTATTTAATATTAATACATTATTATGTTTTATTAACAATTAAAAAATACATTATTTACAATTAACTATTTTTTATAAATAAGACAGGAATAAATAATAAATGTAATAATACATTTTTAATTTAATTAAGCCATTTGTTTGTTTTCTGCCCATTAAAAAACGTAAATGATTACACTAAGAAGACATCAACATGACATAACCACCAAGGGAGTGTGTTTGGGACACATCTGTTTTTTTAGATGAGGGGAGTGTTAGGAACATATTTTAACATTAATAATATTATATTATTATAATATATCATTATGGTTTTAAGTCCTTTGGTTGGCAGATAAATAAAACAACGCACAGTATGATGAATGATATTGTACTTAAAAGTTATTTCATTGAGTATGGATTGTGTAATTTTGTGCCATGTTTGGTACCTTCTCCAGTTCTTTTGGAATACGCAGGCAGGTGTAAACCTTCTCTCTCCGCTCGGTGTATTTGGCCTCATTGTGTTCCAGAAAATATCCTCTAGTCAACTCAGCACTAATAAACCTCACCAGAGAGAGATCTGCACACAGACAGACAAATAAACACACATGAATGTGTAGTCACATGCATCCAGCACAATGAAACAGCACAATCATTTAGCACTATACTGTACACAGAGAAGTGCATAGGATGGAAGCTCAAAATGTTCCTGTGTGTGTGAAAGGAGGATGAATAGACAAGTGTACCAGCATAAACCTCTCTCCATCTCTCTCAATTATCCACCATTACAAAAAAAAAATAGTCCACTAGTGAAAATACCGTTATGAACAGTTTTCCGATAGGATTTTGTTTTCCAATATAGGATTTTAGATCACTTTAGATCATTTACTAATTAAAATTAATGTCATAATTTATTTTACAATTTTATTTTATTTCTTTAAAACTTTGTGAGTTGTGGATTGAGGGTCTTATACACTCACCTAAATGATTATTAGGAAGTAGGAACACAATAATAATACTGTGTTTGACCCCCTTTCTCCTTCAGAACTGCCTTAATTCTACGTGGCATTGATTCAACAAGGTGCTGAAAGCATTCTTTAGAAATGTTGGCCCATTTTGATAGGATAGCATCTTGCAGTTGATGGAGATTTGTGGGATACATATCCAGGGCATGAAGCTCCCGTTCCACCACATCCCAAAGAGTCTCTATTGGGTTGAGATCTGGTGACTGTGCAACTTTGCAGCAAAGCATTTGTGAAGCCACAACACGCACAACCTTGAGGCGGATGGTCTACAACCCCACTGGGTACCACTCATCTCCTATATTGTACTAAATTAGTACAGTGAACTCATTGTCATATTCAAGAAACCAATTTGAAATGATCCGAGCTTTGTGACATGGTGCATCATCCTGCTGGAAGTAGCCATCAGAGGATGGGTAGGCCTACATGGTGGCCATAAAGCCATGGACATGGTCAGAAACAATGCTCAGGTAGGCTGTGGCATTTAACCGATTACACCACCACCAGCAGCCTGCACAGTGGTAACAAGGCATGATGGATCCATGTTCTCATACTGTTTACACCTAATTTTGACTCTACCATCTGAATGTCTCAACAGAAATCGAGACTCATCAGACTAGGCAACATTTTTCCAGTCTTCAACTGTCCGATTTTCGTCAGCTCTTGCAAATTGTAGACTCTTTTTCCTATTTGTAGTGGAAATGAGTGGTACCCGGTGGGGTCTTCTGCGGTTGTAGACCATCCGCCTCAAGGTTGTGCGTGTTGTGGCTTCACAACTGCTTTGCCGCATACCTCAGTTGTAACAAGTTGTTATTTCAGTCAAAGTTGCTCTTCTATCAGCTTGAATCAGTCGGCCCATTCTCCTCTGACTTCTAGAATTAACAATGCATTTTTGCCCACAGGACTGCCGTATACTGGATGTCTTTCCCTTTTCACACCATTCTTTGTAAACCCTAGAAATGGTTATGTGTGAAAATCCCAGTAACGGCCCGTCTGGCACCAACAACCATGCCACGCTCAAAATGGCTTAAATCACCATTCTTTCCCGTTCTGATATTCAGTTTGGAGTTCAGGATATTGCCTTGACCAGGACCACACACGTAAATGCATTGAAGCAACTGCCATGTGATTGGTTAATTAGATAATTGCATTAATGCGAAATTGAACAGGTGTTCCTAAAAATCCTCAGGGTGAGGGCACTGATGTGGTTAGCATTGCAACAGCACAATAATTCAGTTTCTTTAATGACAATTGTTTTTAACAACCTGTATGCTGAAAGGTTAAAACAACAAAACAAAAAGTTGAATAGAAAAAAATACCAACAATTAGCCCTTTGAGTACTATGCAGTGCATTCATTTTTGTGCATAATGATTCATTGTTTTACACTTTTAAAAACTTAAAAAATTATATTTAAATCCTAGACTTTCCATATGTGGAGCTGCATGATTAAATCGTTAAAAGATTATGATCTCGATTAAAACACCCAAGCAGTCTTATCCCTAAATTAAGGGATCCCTATCAATCCCTAAAAGTTGATAGTCCGGAAATAAACACTGATGTCTATGGTAGCGATAAAAAAATATATAATTAAAATAAGTAAATCACATTTTGAAAGTAATTTTACAAGATTGTATCAATTACATTGTTACACCAGTAGATGGTGACAAGTGGCTGTTAAAAAATGTACTTGTCATTGAATCATTCATTTAAGAGATTCGTTCAAAAATGGGGAATTATCCCGTAATAAAACAAGTGAAGTCTTAAGCCTGGAACATACCAAGCCAACACCGATGAACTAGCGCTGATGAAAGCCGACCGTGTTGTCGCCCAGTGATTGGCTCAAGACACCATGAGCAAGACACCTAACCCCAGCTGCTCCCGACGAGCTGGATGGCGCCTTGCATGGCTGACACCGCCGTCGGTGTATGAATGACTGAGTGAATAGGTGAATGTGAGGCAATTGTAAAGCGCTCTGGTGACCATTGGGTCTATGAAGGCGCACCATTTGGTCTATGCAATCCATCGCAGTGGATAACACAGTTGCCTCTGGTGTGAAAGACCCAGGTTCGAATCCACTGTAAGACACCAATGTGTCCCTGAGCAAGACACTTAGTTGCTCTAGAGGCGTGCGACCTCTGACATATATAGCAATTGTAAGTCGCTTTAGGTAAAAGTGTCAGCTAAATGAATAAACGTAAAATGTATAATCGGAGAATCATGATAATAAAAAAAAAAAAACAGAAAAATGCAAAATCGTACACATACTTAAATAGCTAGCTAAATATTCAAACAAAGCCACAATAAGCAACATTTCTTTGTATTATGTTTTCATATCACAGCAGTAAAGGTGATTTGCAGTTTCGTGATTTGATCAGGAACATTGTTGACACAGTTGCTGTGTGATGGTGGTTCTCTGTTAACACACACTTTATCTACAGCAGAGCAGATCAGTGGCATAAAAGTTAAATTTAAGTGGAACAGAAAGTCCTGGACGGTTTTTAGTGCATGTTTATGTTGACCTAAGGCCAAGCGTGTTGTGATAAGAGCAAGAAAGTGTCCTGAGTTGAACAGCACACATTGCAAATGTGTTCTGTTGCCAACACATATAGTACTTTCTATTTTTAACGGTAATAGAGAAGGATAAACTTGAGGATGAACACAGTGAATGGGAAAACAAACAGAGTGGAGAGAAAGATCGAGAGAGAGCCAGAGAGATACCAGATTCTCATCTGTGTCTTATAACTAAGTTACATGATACAATTAGTAAATTTATCATCCAACAAATAACTGTCATCCATTTTGCTATCTGAGCTCATGACACAACCTAAAAGCTTTCTAAAAGAAAAGCACAGAAAAGATGCCCTTCGGTTTCATATATTCCATCCATTTAAAAGGTTGACGAGGTGGTTTGGATTAACTTTGGCTTCCTGCATTCTGTTTCAAATCAGGGTTTCCCAAATCTTTTTTGTCAGACAAACATTGCTGCAAAAATATTTACTTGAAGTAAGATTAAGCTAATTTTAGTTATTAACAATGCATTCACATGTTCAGTTTCTGTGTCTAATGTTGCAGATAACAAATACAATTATGAATGAACAAAATTAGGCTAGTGTGTTATTTTGATAATTTTTTTGTATACTATTTAAAATGAATTATTAGCATCAACTCACCGCCTACAAAAGCCTCTAGTAGCACACTTCTCACATAGCCTAAACAAACACCCACACTAAAAACCCAGCATTAATGATAACTATATAAATACCGTTTTATTTTATAAACATGAAGCAATTAATTTCCATGTATTTTCCAAGCAGAGAAATAACAGTTTGGACCCACTTTAAATTGTCTATAGCCTACTACAGTATAATATATAGCACCTACATGTTTTTACATACTTTTAAAAATACCTGCATGTATTTGTAATTATGTCTGTAGTTAGATTACACTGTTGGTCCTTACACCTTAACCTACCTAAACCTTACCATACCACCAAACCTGTCCCTAACCTTACCCGTCTCTCACCTCCATAGCAGCAAAAGTGTTCTGCAATACATCATGAAAACAATACATTGTACCTAACAATTACTTAGACACCTAACATAAAGTGGGACTATCAAATTTCCAGCAGAAATCTTGCTTCATAATAACTTAAATTAATAAACCTATTAACATATCAGAGATTCAAGTTCATCAAAGTATGAATATGAATGATGAATAAACGTTATCTTAGGCTATACTTTTGTTTTTGCATGATACCACAAATTACTGCATTACATTAAACGTTACTGTTCCTAAGCAACCTCGTGTAAACAGATCTAACTTTACATTTTCACAGCTGATCAGCTGTCTTGATCCTTGTGCTTCTAAAGTTAAGTTAGTCTCATTATGCAAGCGGCTGAATGTGTCACATGAGCCACACTGGTAATTGCGGCACCTTAAATACAATAATGGATGTCGAACTATCTGATCTTGTTAAAGGTAAACAAACTTTGGTATGTTAACTGATAATGCTTCAGACAGTAACGTTATAAAACGTTAGATGCAATGCATTGTGGCTGTTGTGTGTGGTAACTTGCTAGCTTCCTACCTTGGCACGTTGTAACGTTTAAATCAAACATTGCTTACCTAGATCCATGTGACATGTTTATGATGCTGAAACATACATTCTATGTAGACAGCTCACTAGGTTGAAAACGATGTGTATTTAGCGCACATAACCGCTGTCTGTCACTCTTAACTTAACGTTACCTGACATATTGCTCTTTCTCTCTTGCATTTCGCCTTCCTCTCGTAAAACCCCAGAGTTTCTGTAACTTCTGATGTAGCTGCTTGCTTCTCTGTCTTTTTGACGCCGCTGAAGAGTCGTTTCTCCTTCTCTTTATCCTCATTTTCAGTCTCATTTTCGTCTCCAAGCCCAGCCGCTACTGAGTCCGCCATCTTCCCCACAGACACAACATTCAGGCGTCACGGCATACGTCATTACACATGACTACAATTCCCATAATGCAGCTGGCTAAATTCACACCCATTTTTTTCAAAGTGCTACACACACACACACACACACACACACACACACAAAGCAAATCCTCTAGTCTAAACAATGTTTTAATGATTTTATTCTTCTTAAATAATTTGTAACAGTTGTTAGGCTCTAAGTCTATCATTTTGACTCGTATGTGTTCAGAGGTTCAATGCCATATGACTCGCATTATGTAAAACTCGCAAAATTGTAAATGTTTTTAAAAGAAGTCTCTTCTGCTCCCCAAGGCTGCATTTATATGATTAAAAATACAAAAATTACTCATCATTACTCCAGTCTTTTTTGTCACATGATCCTTCAGAAATCATTCTAATATGATGATTTGCTGCTCAAGAAACATGTATGATTATTATCAATGTTGAAAATAGTTTTTTTTTTTTACATTTTTATTTCAGGATTCTTTGATGAATAGAAAGTTCAAAAGAACAGGGTTTATCTGAAATGGAAAGCTTTTGTAACATTAAACACTACCTTTTAAAAAGTCTGGGGTCAGTAAGAATTTTTTATTTTATTTTGGGAAAAAAAAAATAAGAAATCAATACTTCTATTTATCAAGGATGAGTTACATTGATCAAAAGTTACAGTAAAGACATTTAAATAAATGCTGTTCTTTTGAACTTTCTATTCATCAAAGGTTTTTGGAGAAAAATGCACACAACTGTTTTCAACATTGAAAGTAATAAAAATGTTGTTTTTTAGCATAAAATCAGCATAATTAGAATGATTTCTGAAGAATCATGTCATGTGACACTGAAGACTGGAGTAATGATGATGAAAATTCAGCTTTTTTTCAGAGGAATAAATGACATTTTAATATATATTAAAATAGAAGACAGTCATTTTAAATTGTCATAATATTTCACAATATTACTAGGGTTTTTTCAGTGTTTTTTTGTATAAAATAAATGCAGCCTTGGTGAGCAGAAGAGACTTCTTATAAAAACATCAGATGGCTCTGAAAAACATTAAACGATCTAAAACGTTTGACCGGAAGTATATTTACTTCTAATTTTTTAGCACATCGATGTTTATATGTGAATAAAATTCAATATGTATAAAGAGTCTCTTCAGAAAATGTGGACTAAACCGTTCAATTCATATGGATTAGTTTTACAATCTCTTTCTGACCTGTTTGAAGCGTACAAGTTTTTTACTGTCGATGGCTGAACAGAAAGCTCTGATTTAATCAAAAAGATCTAAATGTGTGTGTTCCGAAAATAAACGTACCATATTTTTTAACCGTTAGAGGGCGCAATAGATTTAGAGATTACTTCGTAGCATCATGGAATTTTTTTGAAACTTTTTGAATTATAACAATGAAAATTTCTCTCAATAACCAAACTATTTTATAATATAATAATATAATATAGTATATATAACCAAACACACAGAATCTGATATCATTACCAAACACATTTTATTAATGCAAATGATTGAAAACCATACATAAAATACACAACTACAGCACAAATATGAATGTTTTTTACAATATGCATTAAACTTTTGAGCAATAAAGATATCTGCATTTAGGCTGAAAAATAGCGTTCACAATGGGACTTTTTTCATCAAGTAGTTGAAGACAAACTAAACCATTGTGGTACAGAATGAAGCCAACACATCCACTGAACTTTAAAAAAAGGGTTGAAAAATGTTGATATGAAATTGATTAATATCTGTTTATTAACAAGGCTTGCAGTGTTTTGTTTTTGTTTTGAATACATAAACTAAATGGTTGAAGCTGTATGTCTCAAGTATGGAATACTTTAACATAAACGCAAGCATGCAAACACACTCACTCACACACTCACACACTCACACACACACACACACACACACACACACACACACCTTCTATCCAGCAATGTCTCATTTACAGTTGAAAATACCCCCATCCCTTGACAGCACCGTTGCCATAGCTACCCACTGTCAGATCACATTACTCCAACTGCTGCGTTGCCATGGTATCAGGCTTACTGTCCTGGTTGCTAGGGTGCTGGCCATTCCAGGAGCTGCCGTTTCCAAGTGTCGGTGAGTTGGCGAAATCATGGAGACCGTCATCATGGAGACCGTTGACAGGGTCGAATTGTTCATTCTCTAGGCGTGTGATCAAACGCTCATCCATGTCACCCAACTCCCCTCCCATTAGAGAGGGCTCCCCTACCAACATCACATCCTGACAGCACGAGAGAGAGAGAGAGAGAGAGGGAGAGAGAGAGAGAGAGAGAGAGAGAGAGAGAGAGAGAGAGAGAGAGAGAGAGAGAGAGAGAGAGAGAGAGAGAGAGAGAGAGAGAGAGTTGACGTAAACAGAGACGCAGGGGGTCGGAGAGAGAGGGGAGAGAGAGAATAGCGGGGTGTAGAAAGAGAGAGAAGCAGAATCATTTATGGCTGTTATTCTTGCAATAGGGCTAATGCAAGAATGCAGTAAAAATGTGCACAACTACAAAAAAGAGAAATGTGTATAGTGTATATATGTACTTTATACATACATAGAAGAATGTGGCGTACACACGCTTTGTTAAATACGCAGTCATACACATACACACACACATATATGCACACAAACTCGTCTCCAGACACTAGCTCTTTGGTCTTTAATTAGATTTTTTTCAGATAGAGAACACCTAAATAACAACATATGTGCTAATTAAGCAAATTTGCATTGCTAAGTAGCTCGTTAAGACAGCACATGCTGCGTGATAACTGTCTGCATGTGTCACTCACCTACCTAAGCTCCGCCTCCAGCCACCCGCCACCCCTCGTTTCCCCGGCGACACGTTTAGGCTGGGGACGAGAGACGGACAATACTAATTATCATCAAATCAATTTCCGGCTAATTAGTCTCAATTACAAACAAATGAATCAGAAGAGACAAATGACTATATATTCCAAAAATTACTCTAACATTACAAATTACAAGCACACTGGAAACTGATTGTTAAACTTATTTATAAACAAAACAAACAATATAATTCAGGTATTGATTTGTAATAAATGTTGGAATAAATAATACATTGCATATTACAATATGAAAAAAAAGATTAATAAGCTGCTCTCTCTCTGTCCTTCCCTTTTTATACGGCTTGTTATTTCTTTACACACACACACACGTACAGACATCCAGACACTCCATATATTTTTATATTTATCTAAATACATTTTAGTATATCTTTCCTATATTATCGATTCAGTGTGGACCACTGCTTCTCTGCAAGTGTGCGTTTGACTGTTCATAAGAGAATACTTGATTAATATGTACTGATGCTGTTCATTAAATACTTAATTTTAAAAATAGTAAGTGAAGCGAGAGGAGTAATAAATGTTTCAAACAGACACTACAATTGTCAAGTAATCTCTTAATGTGTAATTTAATTAAAGGAGCTCTAAGTATTTAAAAATTAGAAGCATTTAAAAATTAGAAATCCATTTAAAAAAATCATCTAACATAAAAGTTTGTAAATATATATGTATTAGTGTGTATACACACACACGCACACACACATAAATATATGCATATTTACAATGTTCATATACATATATGATATATTATATAAACAAACCTTTATTATAGATGCACGATTAATCGATTTGACAGCACTTATATATATATATATATATATATATATATATATATATATATATATATATAGTGGTAGTGCTGTCAAGTCCGATTACTCGCACATCTAACATAAAAGTTTATTTAAAAGTGTATATATATATATATATATATATATATATATATATATATATATATATATATATATATATATATATATATATATATATAGTCTGCATGTGTATAATATTCATACATATTTATGTGTGTATATGTATACTGTATACAGACATGCACACACACACACGCACACACATATATATTATATAAACACAAACCTTTGTTAGATTTGTCAACACCAATATATATATATATATATATATATATATATATATATATATATATATATATATATTAGGGCTGTGCAAAAGTTAATTGCGATTAATCGCATCCAAAATAAAAGTCTGTGCTTACATAATATATTTGTGTGTGCTGTATATAATTATTTTGTATATATAAATACATATGCATGCATGTATATATTTAAGAATTATTTGCGTAAATATATATATATATATATATATATAAAAATACATAATCTATATTATAAAAATATAAATATTTTATATATGAATAACACATTTTCTTAAATATATACATGCATGTGTGTGTATTTATATATACAAAATAATTATATACAGCACACACACAAATATATTATGTAAACACAGACTTTTATTTTGAATGCGATTAATCGCAATTAATTTTTGCACAGCCCTAATATATATATACATACACACACACACAAATTAATTCAATCAATATATATGAACATTTTATATATTTATATAGAAACTTAGCATATTGTGTCCACAATATAAATAATATATACTCAAACAATTGTAAGGGTAGTATGCTATAAACATTCTAAACCTAGGCTTCGAGTTAGCATATGTGTGTATGTACCTGTGAGGGTAGGCTGAAGTTATTGGCTGGGCTGCGCTTCTTGCTGTTTCCTGTGCTGTTATTAGATGCGCTACCAGCTGAGTTCCTCCTCCTCCTTCTCTTTGCTGCTGGTTTGGCTGGTTCTGCTGTCAATCAAAACATAAAAACAGCGTAATGTAAATGGAATTAACATTGCTTTCCATGAATTTTGTAATAAGTTCTGAAAACAGAGTGAGCCTGATTAAAAATGAGTGTTAAGTCAAGTGTGAATACACAGCATGTTGTATCTCTGCTTTAAAACACCACACACAGGAATCAGCACTTATAATACTAAGAGTAGTCTGGTATGTTATTTGAATTCAGCCATAGTGCCATACAGTTAAATGTAAAACTGTATTTCAACTGTAAGATCAATTGCAATTCAGTACACAAACAGATGAAAGTACGAAGACCAATCACAATATAGTATGTAAATATTACATAACTTCTGTTGGCACCATTTCCAATGCAGAACATTCTAGCAGTATCAATAGGACATTTTTAAGAGTAGTAAAACAAATGTTTTATATGTACAAAAAATATATATTTAATATTTAAAGTTATGAGTTTAGAACAAGTTTAGAACCCTAAACCCTAGAATGTTTAAGGTGATAACAGACATACATACATTTTTTGGAATTAGTGGGAAATATTTCTGTCTTGAAATTTGGTGAGGGTCCAACTGAAATGAAAGAAATGAATACCATTATTCAAAAACAAACATTAACATATAATTTCAGTAAATAATAACGAGGATGCAAAACATTAAAGAAGAGAGAGTTGCCTGAAAATAGCATTAAGATTATTGTTTGGGCAAAGAGAAGGAATTATTGTTAAAGAACAGCAGGAGGTAGTTATTTTTCTAAAAGAGCAGTAAAATAATACATAAATAACAACACAAGGTCAAAGTCTTCATTAATTACTGCAGATCACAAAACCCTTAACAGCCTGTGCTCAGTACTTTGAAATGTTAATAAGGAATATGAAATATGATTACAATGTATGAAACAAACTACTGTAAATTTAATGACATTCTGTAGCTCTTAAAAAGGAGAACAACAAAAAGAAATGAAACGCTGGTGGGGAAAGAGTAGCTGAACAATGCTGGTGTTACTGTATTAATCTTTCATGACAGACTATATTTAAAAGAGAAAGAAAGCAAAGAGGAGCCATGAAACGAGATCTAATGAAGAATGTTAGATCCAGGGTTGATGTAGTTAACTAAATCCTAAAAACAAAATAGATTTTTGTTACTTGAAATAAAATAAACGTTACATTTCTCATTTTGCATTTAGTTTAACTTGATGTACTAAAATAAATAAAACTAAAAAATAGGCTAAGAATAAAAAATAGGCTAAAAATATAACTGAGAAAAATAGCACAAAATTAGTCAAATGTAAACATCACATAAAATTAAAATATAGATATGGAAAATATACAAATAAAAACAAATTCCGGACTGATAAAAAATATGAATACAAATTAAAAATGGTAAATTAGTAGTAATAGTATAATATTACTAAAATAACACTGGTGAGACCGTGAGGCTTGTGGTCCTGGTAAACCTGTACAATATGGGGACATAATTTTTTTTGTCCCCATGAGGAAAACAGCTTATAAATCGTACTAATTGATGTTTTTGGAAAATGTAAAAAGGCAGAAATTTTTCTATGATTGGTAAGTTTAGTGTTAGGGGATGTAATATACTGTTTGTACCGAATAAAAATCTTTATTTCTATAGAAAGTCCCCACACTCTAAAAAATGCTGGGTTGTTTTAACCCAATTTTGGGTAAAATATGGACAAACCCAGCCATTAGGGTTAAAAATGTCATTTAAAATGTAACCCAATGGCTGGCTCACAACTACATTTTTTAGAGTGCATAAAATATGGAAACCCAACATGTGTGTGCATGTGTGTGTGTGTGTGTGTGTTTGAGACCTGGTGGTGTTGTCATCCTCTGCCACTGGTGAAAGAGGCAGGTCTTCAGACAGTCTCTGGGACTCAGTCCATACGTCTTATGCCTAGACATGAGCTCTTGCATCGGCTCCAGAATCACACACAACTGCACACAAACAAAATAATATTTTCACTCAGGCGTTTAACACAATTTCATGACCAATCGTTAGAGAGTAAGTGCATTTAAATGTGTTTGTATGTGATTGTAACATACTCTGAGGTAGTTCAGTGTGAGGTTGGTAAGTCCCATCTCGACTGATGTTTTTGGACAGTTGTTCCAGAGCTCCAGGGTCTTGTGCCTGATAAAGACACACACGCACACATGGACACACAAGTCCATTTATTCTCTCTTATTTTGTGCTCCATCCAGATAGTGCTCTAATTCATTACAGAATATGTTTCCATAGCAACATCCTGACAGCTTAGCTAAAAGGTTTGGATGCTTTCACCTTGATTGATAAAATGAAATACATTTCGTTGTACCATGAACTGCTACTTGCGAATGTTTGCTAACCTGCTAGACAAAAGCAGGATTAACATAACATGAAAGGAAATTTGATTATCTTAGAATACAATTCATTCATTTTTGATTATTTAATTAATGTAGTGTTGTGAATGTTATACATATAAAATGTTATTTACATTTATACATTTAGCTAAAAGTTTGCGCAACAACACTGCCCCTCGAATAAGCGGTACTTGGCTCAAGTTAAGAGAAACTGACTTGTGAGAATAATATTTAACATACAGTGTCATAAATAGTAGGAACAGTGTTTTAGTCATGTTAAGAATGACTGAGAGTATGAGCCACATGAATTACTGATGCAAAGAGAAGAGCATCTAATTAAAAAGTAAAAACAAAAGCATTTGACTTTTACATTTAGCAAAGGCACTTTTATCTAATTGCACTCAAGATGAATTATTAGCATATACCCTGGTAAGCAAACCCATGACATTGTATTTGCTAGCATAATGCTCTACTGTTTGAGCTACTGCTTTTCCAATATTTCTCCACTTAATATTCAGCAATATCACTGATTTGAAGGATAAGGATAAGAACTCAACTTAGGACTCTTTAGGATAAGAACTCAACTGTAGCTGCATGACAACATCACGGTTTTCTGCAGAGCTGCTTTATGGCTGAATTGAACTCATTTCATAATTGATTACTTTGCACAGAATGAATCAACACTGAAATGATTTCAATTGAATAATGATCATTAACTGGAAAGCTGAATTTAAATTGTCTGTATCTGTATTGTATAAAGGTCTATGTAAATAAAAGTAAAGGTGACATCAAAGGTATAAATTGCATTTTTAAATGTATTATAACAGAAAACAATTTTTATAAATTAAAAAATTGCTGTAATTATTCAGCTAGTTGCCAGTAACTTACTGTAGATTTAAATTAATTTATATTTACTGGCAACAGTTTGTTCAAAGTTAAATGGACATTTAACATTAACAAGTCTGTCTTTACATAATAAAAACTATAAAATAATCTAATGCAGGGGTTCTCAACTCCAGTCCTCGGGACCCACTGCTCTGCATATTGTGTATGTCTCCCTTGTTTAACACACCTGATTCAGATCCTCAGCTCGTTAGGGTAGACATAGCGTTTATCCTAATGAGCTGAGGATCTGAATCAGGTGTGTTTAACAATATGCAGAGCAGTGGGTCCGAGGACTGGAGTTGAGAACCCCTGATCTAATGCAAAGCATTCTGGGAACCAGAAATCTTCATCAATCTTTTCAGTTTTTTCCTTCAGATTTTGGTTCCCAGAATGCTTTGCATGATGCAGTTATTTTAGTTTCTATTCTGTAAAGATAAAGACTAATGTTTAATGTTCATTTAACTTTGAACAATCTGTTGCCAGTAAATAACATAAATTTAAATCTACACACTCTAAAAAATGCTGGGTTGATTTAACCCAATTTTGGGTCAAATACTGGACTAACCCAGCTGTTGGATTAAATTTATAAATTTCATTTTTGTATCCAATAATTGGGTTTGTCCATATTTGACCCAAAATTGGGTTAAATCAACCCAGCATTTTTTAGAGTGTGTAGATTTAAATTTATGTTATTTACTGGCAACAGATTGTTCAAAGTTAAATGAACATTAAACATTAGTCTTTATCTTTACAGAATAAAACTAAAATAACTGCATCATGCAAAGCATTCTGGGAACCAAAATCTGAAGGAAAAAAACTGAAAAAGATTGATGAAGATTTCTGGTTCCCAGAATGCTTTGCATTAGATCAGGGGTTCTCAACTCCAGTCCTCGGGACCCACTGCTCTGCATATTGTTAAGCAGGTTTACTGTAGCTGCAGGTTTACTGTAATTTACTGTAATTTCTACAGATTTTTTTACAGTACTGTTTTCAATGTATCTGTGATCAAATAAATGTTGCCATGGTGAGCATAAGAGACTTCTTCCAAAAAAACATTAAAAAATATTACTGACCTCAAAGTAACAAGAAATGGAAGCCAGCTCGTTTATTTATTTGTTTTGTTTATAAAACAAAAACAAAAACAAAAAAACACGAAAAATTTGATTTTGGCTTGATTTTTCATTTGTGGTTTACAAATTGTTTTATGGGTTTGATCGCACATGTGGGCGGTGCTGAAATGCCTCTTTCATCTGATTGGTCAAACTGCTCTGCCTTCAGTACGAGCTTTTCTTCTGTCGACCATTATAAGAGTCACAAGTGCGGCACTGACAAATTCATTTGAATAAAATAATGTCTGAAACCACCACTCCCTACGCACAATATTTGAAGCAGAAATATATAATAAAATAAAATATGTCCGTAACATTAAATGTCCGTAGAGGACCTTCCCGTAAAGGTTACATTAGAGTTATTGGATAACTCAGTTTGTGCAGTATAAAAATCATTATGTCTAAAACATAAAGTTCCCATAAAACATGAAAACCCAACAACCCAATGGGAATATATCCTTGTTGTGTAAAACATCTGTTCATAATCTGTGATTACACAATTCAAATACAGATAGATGTTACAGTGTGAATGGGTGCGAGCGAGTGGGCATTGCCGCTCATTTCAGCTGATTACCGATTCCAGCTGATCACACTTCTCTCACCAGCTGCATCCCAATCACTCAGTCCCTGCGTCACCAGTCTCTGCTTCACTAGTCCCTGCATCACCAGTTGTCCTGAGTGACGCCTTCCGGGAGAGAGGTGGCCTGGATGCTCGCAGAACTTAAACAAGGAGAGAAGTCGGTGTCAGATTACTCTATTGAGTTCAGGAACTTGGCGGCAGAGTGTCAGTGGAATGAGGAGGCGCAGTGGGACATGTTCCTGCATGGGCTAGCTGACCGCATTCAGAGGAAAATCTATGCCCTGGACCTATCCACTTCGCTTAATAGACTGGTGGATCTGGCTCTTCGATTGGATGTGTGACTCACCAGGGTCGAACGACAGGTACTACCCAGCAGAGTGTTGGGAGGAGCCGAAAGTCAGCGGTCCAGCGACGGGGATGCGGTCAGACCCATTTACAATCACGAGCCCATGCAGGTTGGGCAGAGCTCGGCTTTCCCGAGAGGAGAAGGAAAGGCAGAGATCCCAAGGGCTCTGTCTCTACTGCGAAGCAGCAAGACACTATGCGTATAACTGTCCAGAAAAAGGCCAAGCCCAACAGTAAGTGTGAGGCTACTGTCAGGTGGGATCTCCGCTGAGAAGACTTCATCAACATCTACACTCGGTAAGATTAAGATGATCAGCCCACAATCACGTCTGTCAAGCACTGGTTGATTCAGGGGCTAAAAGTAACTTTATGGACCATTCGTTTTTGCAAAAAATTCAAGTCCCCCTTTTACCCCTCATCTGTAAGATAGCTGTACATGCAATCAACGGTCAAGATCTACCCACCATCTCACTCATCACCGGACCAGTCACACTCATCACGTCAGACACACACTCTGAGACACTTACATTTTATATACTAGACTCTCCACTCGCATCCATTGTTCTTGGACACCCCTGGCTCATCGAACACAATCCCAAAATTGACTGGCAGCAAAGATCAGTGTTGGAGTGGAGCAATAAATGTCTTGAGGTCTGTCTTGTGTCTGCCTGTTCGTCTGTTGCTGTCTCAGTGTTTCAGTAGGAGGCAGTAGATTTATCTAACGTGCCCGCGGAGTACCAAGGCCTGAAGGAGGTGTATAGTAAGTCTCGAGCTGCTTCTCTTCCTCCGCTATGACTGTGCTATAGATTTACTGCCAGGTAAGTCTCCGCCTTGGGGCAAGTTATATTCGCATTCTGTTCCTGAGAGGGAGGCTATGGAGAAATATATTTCTAATTCTCTTGCAACAGGATTCATCCACCATTCCTCTTCTCCAGCGGGGGTGGGGTTCTTTTTTGTGGGAAAGAAGGACTGATCTCTGCGATCTTGTATTAATTCCCGAGGGTTGAACAGCATCACTGTAAAGAATACCTATCCTTTGCCGTTGATGTCTTCAGCTTTTGAGAGGTTGCAGGCAGCGTCTATCTTCACTAAATTGGACTAACGTAATGCTCATCATTTGGTCCACATTAGGAAAGGGGATGAGTGGAACACTGCTTTTAACACCCCTAGGGGTGCACTTTGAATACTTGGTCATGCCTTTCGGTTTGTCCAACTCCCCAGCAGTCTTTCAGGCACTCGTCCAAGATGTGCTGCGAGAAATGGTCGACCAGTTTATATATGTTTACCTGGATGACATATTGATATTTTAATCTTCTCTTCAGGAACACGTTCAGCATGTCAGGCGAGTGCTTCAGAGGTTGCTAAAGAATAGGCTTTCTGACAAGGCGGAGAAATGCATTTTTCATGCAGAGGCTGTTTCTTTCCTAGGATACATTGTGTCGACTGAGGGAATACGGATGGATCCTTAGAAGATTATGGCTGCGGTGGATTAGCCAAGTCCAGATTCCCGTAAGGCCCTACAACACGTAAAACCTTTTCTGGGTTTTGTACATTTTTACCAGCAGTTTATTCGCAACTTCAGCAAACTAGCCACGCCTCTGACCGCTTTGACCTTCCCTAGAACTATGTTCAGGTGGTCAGACTGCGTTTTCCAAACTGAAGGGCCGCTTTGTTTCAGCCCCCATTCTCATTGCCCCTGATACATCACCTCCATCGTGGAGGGAGGTCAACGCATCAGAGGTGGGGGTAGGTGCAGTGATATCCCAGCGTTCTCCCACAGACGAGAAGGTTGCATCTGTGTTTTTGTCTCATTGTTTGTCCCCTGCCGAATGCAATTATGACATTGGTAACCAAGAGTTGTTGGCAGTCAAGTTAGCATTGGAGGAATGGCATCACTGGTTAGAAGGGTCAGGGGTACCTTATATCATCTGGACCTATCATAAGAATTTGAAATTCATTAAAACCGCCAAAAGACTGAACTCCAGACAGGCTTAGTGGGCGCTTTTTTTGGATGTTTTGATTTTACTCTCTTGTACCGCCTGGGTTCCAAGAACATCCAACCCAATTTTTTGTTACACATTTTTGATCGTTCCGAACGCCCGTCTATTCCAGAGTGCATTTTACCCGAGACTATATTTATCTCCACACTCGTATAGGAGGTCTAATCGAAGATCAAGACGGCCTTAGAAAGGTGAGCGCCTTCGCCCATTACCCACCAAATCGTTTATTTGTGCCAGAGGGATTACGGTCGGACATCATTCAGTGGGGTCATTGCTCCAATATGGCTTGTCATCCAGGAGTTCATCGCACTAGCTTTTTGAGTCAAGCAACGATTCTGGTGGCCACGTATGGCTCATGACATTCATAGGGTTGCAAAGTTTCCAGAAACTTTCCAGGATTTTCGGAAACTTTCCAGGATTTTCAGAAACTTTCCAGGATTTTTCGGAAACTTTCCAGGATTTTTGGGAAGTTTCTGGAAATTTACCGGAAATATTCAGCCCCTTTGCAACCCTAGACATTCACAGTTTTGTTTTGACTTCATCGGTTTGTTCCACTGGTAAGACTTCCAATCATCCTCCAGATAGGTTACTTCAACCACTGCCTGTCCCTTCGAGACCCTGGTCCCATATCGCACTAGATTATATTACCGCCCTCCCAGGGTAACACGTGTCGTTTTATCTGTGGTGGACCGGTTCTTAGAAGGCAGCTCACTTTATGCCAAGTATGTTACCTTCAGCTAAGGAGAGACAGTGTTGACAGTTGTAGATCACGTCTCTCGCTCTCAGGGTTTCATCCCCAGAGCAATGGCCAAACCGAGAGAGCCAACCAGGGTCTGGAGAGATTGTTGAGATGTTTGGTTTCCAAGAATCCTTCCTCATGGAGCCAACAACTGTCCATGATGAAGTGCGCCCACAATGCGTTATCACGTGTCTATCTCCGTTTGAGTGTAGTTTCAGGTTACCAGCCACCAATTTTTCCCAGTCTGGAATCCGAGGTCGCAGTTCCCTCCACTCACGCCTTCATCTAGAGGTGTCTCCGCACCTGGACTAGAGCCTGGGAGACTCTACTCCAAGTCGGGGCGCGCACCAAAGCTACGGCTGATCGCAACCGTTCAAGGCCTCCCATATACATAGTTAGTCAAAAAGTGTGGCTTTCTACAAAGAACATTCCTCTCCGCTCTGTTTATAATAAACTTGCTCCCACATTTATTGGCCTGTTCACTGTCACCAAGATCATTAGTCCGGTCCGCTTAAAATTGCCTCTGGCGTACAGGAGGATTCATCCTGCCATTCACGTATCCAAAATTAAGCCTGTGTTTCATTCTCGTATTAATCCATCAGCCCGAATTAAAGTATAATAAATATGTAATGTTTATATGCAATAAATAATGTTTAAATATATGCTGGCTTTCTCAAGGCAACATAATAAACAGAACTGAGAGAACATTGACTAATTCATCAATGTTGAAATCAATGTTGAAATTGAAATATGAAATAAAATTGTATTAGTTTTATAATAAAACTAATAACATTTTAAAGGTATGCCATGCTCTTCAACTGATATGATTTTAATTAATCCCAAACCCTGCTAATTTTGTAAGTATGTTCTGTGCACTGATTCTATAGCTTCTCTCTTTTCTATCTCGTTCTTTTCATTTGAACTGAGTAGGCTACACATGCCTAAATTTATAAATATAAACTTTATTTCAATTAAATGTTGATGATTTTGGCCTATACTGTACATGTGTCACACGAAAAGACAAGAGTGGTAAATCTTATGAACATTTGGTACAGTTGGGTCTATTATGGATGTTTACTGTACAAACTGTGTAATCACCTAACTCTAATGTAACTGTTACGGGAAGGTCATCTACAAACATCTAATGTTACGGACATCTTTTATCATGGTACAGTTCAGTCTATTATTAATTTTTATTTCCACTTCCCTTTTATCCAAAGAGACGGAACTATTTGCACTGTATTTATCATGGGAAATACATCATGCTGAAAATAATCTGTCATATGTAGGCCTACTGTGGCTCACATTACTGGGGTCGCTTGCAAGTCGCAGTAGCATGAGTTACGTGACCAGCAACATATTTCTGCTTCAAATATTGTGCGTAGTTGTATTCTGCCTGACAGAAGGAAAAGCTTGTACTGAAGGCAGAGCGGTTTGACCAATCAGATGAAAGGGGCGTTTCAGTGCCGCCCACATGTGCAAATTAAATATCAAACCCATAAACCAATTTATAAACCACAAACAAAAAATTTACAATCAAGCCAAAATTGAATTTTTCGTTTTTTAAACTAAACGCATAAACAAGCTGGCTTTCATTTCTTGTTATTCCATTCCAAACAAGAAAACAAATGACCAAAAGATACAAGAGTGCCATCCCTTTATCATCTCCAAAACAAGTCTGGTGTTAAAATGTGTTTTTCATTTTAATAATCAATCTGTTAAAATTTTTGTTGCTATTAATTCAGCTTCATTTGCAGGAATGGAAATCAAAGGTCAAATCTAGCACATTGAATTATGGGATAAAGTAAAATAGTGTGCTCTGTTAAAAGCTGCAAATGTAGGTGGTCATCCAAGTCATCTTGTATAAGAAATATTTAGGACGATTAATGTAATTGAACTCACATTAACAGCCAAGACACTGCGGGGAATGAGCTCACTGTAGTGTGTGATAGTGAAGTGCCATGTTTTGATTCTCATGAGGTCATCAAAAGTGAACACAAGAATCAGACGACCTTCTGTACAGACCTATGAAAAAAAAGCAGGAAGAGAATCAGGTCTGTCCCCTTCCACCAGGGGTTCTCAACTCCAGTCCTCACGACCCACTGCTTGCATATGTGTACATCTCCCTTGTTTAACACACCTGATTCAGATCCTCAGCTCGTTAGGATAGACTGGAGTCTATCCTAACGAGCTGAGGATCTGAATCAGGTGTGTTAAATAAGGGAGACATACACAATATGCAGAGCAGTGGGTCACGAGGACTGGAGTTGAGAACCCCGGCCTTACACCATTCGGTTTGCTTAACATTCAAATAACTTTTTAATTTATTTTATATTTTCAGGATGTAATAAGACAGATACCACACAAAGAACATAGACAAAATCTTCCAGTCATTGTTACAATTAGCATGAATTCTGAAATCATAACACCGACTTGACCAGAGAAAACATGTGAGAGAATTACATCTAATGACTTTTTGTTTTTCATTAATTTAAAGCAAATCAAATTACACGGTTCTCTCATTAAAGCAGTATTTTCAGCACAAGCAGAATTCTGTGTGGAACTCTGAACCCAAACATTCTGTTGCCGGGGAACGAAGGGTAGCTGCAAGGTTGGCATAGCAACAGGAGGGATGTAATCCCAGCAGACAAGCTCTGATCAATGCCTCCAGTACACACACACACACACTTGGTAACTGTATCTGTATAACTTAGCTACAACATACAGTCTTCCAAATCAATATTTAATTCATAAATGTTCATTTACTAAAAAGCAAAGTTGGACAAAACTCTTCTCTCTTAATTGACAACTGATAGATTCTGTGTCCTATAGTGGCGTACCATATGAATATTGCATAGGACACTCAGGACATCACACAGTTGCACTGGTCTTATTAACATGACAGCTTTTGGGAACAAAGTATTTATTTCATCTGAAACAAATTATAGAGGCAAGAGCATTATATGAACATTGTTGTAATATATGAGAGGTCTCAAAATAGTGTAACTAGCAGACTTTTCTATTAAGATCATATCATGTTAAAACATTAACCTATAGGATAGGGGAAAAAAGAAAAGCTTTTCTGAGAGAGGCAGAACGAGGGAGGGAGGGTGAGCGAGAGTGAGGAAGAAGCCGAGAAAGAGCAGGAGCGGGGGAGAGAGGGAGAGGGAAAGAGTGGGGGTTATATTTTCCTTTTTTGTTTTGTGCAGTTCCAGCCCAGAATTCACAATGAGGAATACATTAGTGCTGAAAATCAGGAAGCAAAGACTCACTGAGCCAGACTTGTGCGGGTGTGCACGTGCAGTACCTTAGTGAATGTAGGTTTGCCATGTTGTGTTGTCATTGTACAGTGATGAGAGTCGACAGTAATAGTTGAGTTGTTGAACAACTCTTTGTTTGTTTCAGCTTGAAAAAACAACTCATAGACTCCTCCTTCGAACAGAGAACTGAAGTAACGAGGGATCAGGGTGCGCCCGATGGCTGGGGAAGAAAGAGTGAGAGAAACATATGTGGAGAGGAAAATTTCAGTTGCATTTGCTGACTACAGAACGTAAGGAAAAGAATGGTATGGACTTCATGCCCAAGCATTTATTTATTTATGCCCATATAATGAAAGAGACTCGAAGTTAGGTGGCACACTGGTCGAACACCTGAACTGGAAAACATAAATGTGTGTGTGTCTCTGTGTGTGGTCCCCTAAGAGTTAGAAACAAACAGGCAACTGAATGCCGCAGGCATTAAGTCCAGCAGGCTGTGCGAGCGCACAGAACAGTTAGTGCTCTGGAGCTGTCAATCACTGCAGTAGAAGTGTGTGAAGTCTGCAGGCCCATATTTATTATACACCCCAGACCTGTCAATCAAATCTCACCACATACACAGTGAATAAGGAATGAGTGAGAATAAGTGAAATCCAGCACAACTGTGTCCCTGTCTAAATCTGAACAAGCTGAAATTAATCTAAATTTATATATAAACAGTTTTAAGAGTAATACGTTCAAACATAAATATGCTCACAGATCTTATTCTCATTTAATTGATTATTTATAATTAGTATGTATGCCATGACTTCATAATATTTTGATGTTTACAAAATTTACAGACAAATACATGACTGGCTCAGAGACCTTAAAAAGCTAGTTTTAAACGTATAGGTAACAGCGTCCTTGTTACACGTTACATGTAGTTACTATAACAACTGTAAATTATGCATAATTACATGCAACTAACCCTAAACCAAACTTAAACATAAACCTACACTGCAATAAGTACACGTAATTAATAGGGCTGTCAAACGATTAATCGCGATTAATCGCATTTCAAAATAAAAGTTTGAGTTTGCATAATATATGTGGGTGCACTGTGTAATTATATATATATATATATATATATATATATATATATATATATATATATATATATATATATATATAACACACACACACATGCTTGTATATATTTAAGAAATATTTTCATGTATATACTGTATATGAATTTATATATAATCTATATGATATGTAAATATAAATATTTTATATATAACTAATATTTTTTACTTAAATATACATGCATATGTGTGTATTTATATGTATACAAAATAATTATACACAGTGCACCCACATATATTATGCAAAAAAAAACCTTTTATTTTGGATGCAATTAATCGCGATTAATCGTTGACAGCCTAAGTAATTAGTTAATAGGCTATACTCAGTTACACTGTTACAAGGACTTAAAATAAAGTGTAACCAACATATGTGCCAAGTTCAGTGTATTTATAGTGGTTTTGTCTTTTATACCATTTTCCAGAAAAGTTTTAATTTAATTCATTTAAAATTAAAACATTATGATAATTATTATAATACATTTTTAAATATATTTCACAAGGGAAATGTATTTTTGTACATTTTGTACAAAAACATTTTGCAATCTTGCATGTCCTAAAAATGTCAAAATACCTGCACCACAAATATTAAAAAGTAGGTCAGTTTTGGTAATAAAAATATAATACAAGAATATGCTAGAAAACAAAATTATTATTTTTTCTTTATTATGAAATTAGGACAGTTGTATGTCATTTTTTTATTTTGTGCATCAAAATTAATTTTAAATAAAAAATAAAAAACATTAGTCATTGAATGTATGAACTGCATTTTAATGTATTTTTAATAAGTTAATAAATACAAAAGAGATCACGCCCCAACCAAATGTTAAAAATTTAGGGTAAGAATAAAATAATGATAAAGAATAAAGAATCTACCACTGAAATTTGCCATTTATGATACAAATATTTTGCTGGTGTTCAGGGTTGGGGGTTCCCAGGGTGGGAGCACTGGTTATGGCTCTGCACACACTTACTGTATGTCTTGGGTCCCTCCTCCAGGCAAAATGAGAGAGTCAGCGTGGCATCTTCTTCAAAGAACTCAGTGCAGAATGCATCCCACCACAGAATATCACAGTCCTGTGGGATCACACATTAACACACTTTTAACACTGAGTGAGACAGAGGAGAGGCACAGAAGTACTTGGCCCCTGAATGACCCAAAATGACCATAATTAGGCCTGGCACAGTGATTATCATTTCAAAGCTTACTGTTTATTATAAACACACACCCAAGTTGACTCACCCCATTAAGGGCAGCTATTTACACCACAAATCCAGCCAACTATCGCTGGCCTGCTATTGATATTCACTTGATTATATTAGACATGATTATACCAGCCAATAAAGGCACAATAAACTGTATTGTGACAGCTTTTGCACTTCAGTCTTTGTGTGTTAAAAACGTGTGAAAGAGAATTATAAGACTGTGAGAAATGGGTGTTTCTATAGGTCATTATTCCAATAGTTCAGTGCTAAGCGTCCAGGTGTGCTGCATTTTACTTCTACTGATACATTTTATTTTCCCCCATTTATTCGCATTCCTTTTTCTGAGTAGAGGCAATATTCTAAAAGTACAATTTATTATGGATTATTGCACTGCAGTCTAAATTCGGACCTAGTGAGAAGGACAATAATGTTATTTTTTAAATACAGTGTGTCATAAACATGGTACGGCATTACTGGTCTCATTGTACACTGTAAAAAATGATCGTGATTTTAACAGTAAAATACTGTAAAAATGCTACAGTGAAAAACTGTTAATTGGTTAACAGAAGGTTTCCTTACTATATACGGTAAATAACTGTGATATATATATAATGGTACATTTAATGTAATTTTACTGTAAAATACTGAAGAAGAAGTCATTGTATAATTTACAGTGAAAAAATTTAAATTCACATTCCCAGAATTCCCTGTGTGACACTTCACATTTAATGTTTATTCATCATTTTCTTAGTTTTTTCTCTTATCAGTTATGTTCATTAGAGTTTTATGTTACATTTAATGTTGTTAAATGAATACTTATAACATTTTTTTAATTTCAACATGTTACCATGATGGTGTTTAATGTTTGTGAGAATGACACTGTGCAGCTTCTATAGAGTAGTACGAACCTTCTTGTGGAAGATCTGATAATGATGAGCTTTAATTGATCATTTGACTCTCAATAGCCTATTGCTGTAATTGATGGTTATCAGTGTATTGCAATTGAACAAAACAGATAGTAATACTTAAAAATATTAAGTAAATTCACATTATATCAGATAACGAAATACGGTTTATTGCTGTAAATCAAATACGGTCAAAGTCTGTAAAACCTAAAATGTTGCTACTGTACTTTTAACAGGAAAACTCTGGTGACCACAGCTGCCGGGTTTTTCCCGTACATTTAACGGATTTTTTTACAGAGTACTGTTTGTCCGTTCTCTGTCTATATAGTGAGTTCTATAATAAATCACACTGCTACCAGAACATTACCTTGCTTTTTGTTTCTAAAAAAAAAAAAAAAACACGACATAATCCAGTGCATTTGGTAATAAGTCCTTGAATAAGTTCACTTTGTAATATAACAGAGGGACGCAAAGGACTACATTGATTTTTAGCAAATGTATTCCATTATGAGACCTTGAAATATTTTTTAAAAATTTAACTTATTTAAATTATGCGTCCATCTAATTTAGTATGTGCGTGTGTGGAAAATGTGGATAATTAAGATCTGATCATGGCTTTGGCAACCTTTAAGGGTACTTTGGTATGTGAATCTATTTTAGTTTTTCACTTTTTCAAGATAAGCAGACTATTCGATTTTATCAAATTGATCTATTCATTTAAATAACCGTGACACACACACACACACACACACAAAACCCCTGAAAATTGATTAAAATTATGATCTTCTGCTGCTATCCTGGCAGAGATGTGCTTCACTGTAGACTTCTTATTTCTATCATATCAAATTATTGACATATTTTGAAAATTGTTATCTAAAACGTTATGAAACGACTGCAGTATGAACAGAATGTAATGTAATGACATTATACACATGCAAATGCATGAATTGATTTTAAGTCCTTTTTGGGAAAAGTGCAAATTAGAAATTCCGATTTGAACACTTTTTTCATCATTTTATCACAAAAGTAATTTTGAAGGGACATGATCTTTCACCATTAAAATCCTCTTAGTGGACAGAAAAGTTTTCCTTTTATTGCGCGATGAATCTATTGATCTGTAATCTATTAGCTTATCTAAAATGAATGTATAGAGGTTGTAAGATTTGAAGCCTATTTTATGAAGAACGTATAAAAATGCTAAATGCAAAGTCCTCATCTATTGTTTTATGTTTGGTGATCGCTCACCTCAGGCCGGGACTGGAGCCGTTTGTTGAGCTCATGCATCCGGTACTCGGGCTGCACCGGGTAGGGCGCCGTGTCTCCGGTAAAACGGACCGAACGGAGAAGGAGTAGAAGGGGTCGCGCGGCGAGCCGGTCATGGTTTCTGTTACCGACAGCGCGCGAAGAGCGCATCCATACGCCGCACGTGGAGCACGACGATCGTAAACATACACACACACACACACGCGCGCGCACTCGCGGACACAAGGAGAGATGCGACTGTCAAATCAAACGCGCGCTCTGCTGTGAGAGGAGAGGAGAGCAGGAGAGAAGGAGAGAGGGGGAGGGAGTACTTCACGAAGGGAAGGGGGATACGAAGGAGGGGTGGAGGAAAGGGCAGACTCTTCTGTAATTGGAGGGTCTTTCCTTACTGTACAGTCTGACAAGTTGGCCAATTAGAGCAAAATTCAATGGAATGCAAGCTGTTTGCTTTTATTATGTTTGCTTGGATAAAATCCCCAGTACATGTCATCAATATCTACTATTGTCTGTGCTACTGTCGGTTATTGTAGATAATAGTTTGTTAATGTGCAAATAAACCACGCACAGCATATCACAGATTTAATGCAGAACTGCAACTACAGTGTGCGTGTGTGCGTGCTGCGCTTTTCTAGCTACTTGTACTTCTTTCCATCTTGCTTTCTTTATGACTCACACAAGAGACTTGTGCTCTCCACATACATACATAACACACACACACACACACACATTCTCTCTGATTTTCCCTGTCTCTCACTTTCTCCCATTGTTTGGACATATAGGCCTAGGCCTACACGTTTTGTTTGTGTTTGTTTGTTTGTTTTAGATAATTTAAATTTACTCTTTCTTTACAAGTTCCCCTCATTTTCAATAAATAATTATCTGATGCAATGAGAGAGAGAGAGAGAGACAGAGAG